>CAJHZI010000449.1:1837500-1840000 GCA_905160935.1 Enchytraeus crypticus | reverse complement strand
GGGATGGGATGGGATGGGAAGAGATAAGATGGGTTGGGAAGGGATAAGATAGGATGGGATGGGAAGGGATGAGATGGGATGGGATGAGATGGGATAGCTTGAGATGGGATGGGATGGGTGGCTGGCATTAAGTCGCTTTCAACAAGACACAAATTGAATTAGGACAGGTTCAGCCGATGAGAGAAGAGATAGAATGATAGACAGAGAGATTTATAGAATGACAGACAGATTTATACAGATCTCTTCACTCTAGTGTGCTGTCAAATACCTAGTCCAATACATATGAAGTGTGTGCATACATACATGTATAGTGTGAGTATGATTAATTAACTGACTTAATGGGATCAACCTAGTAATCGATGATGTGCTCTTTCAAAGATCGTAGGATGACGGTGAGTAAGAGTTAATTTGGTCGAATGGTGACACACTCGACAACCGCACGTGATTCTTGCTTCGTTTCTTTACGTCCTGTTTGCTCTCCGTGGTTGTTAGTTGTAGTTGCCTTTTGTACTGTGAGAATATGTACGTGGACCTGCCAGTGTTCAGAATCTACATATACTCGCGGTTAGAAATAGACAAAGAGAAACTAAGAGTGAGAGACTGAGAGAGAGAGACTGATAGAGAGAGAGAGAGACTGTGAGACTGAGAGAGACTGAGAGAGAGATTGAGTGAGTGAGAGAGAGAGAGAGAGAGAGAGAGAGAGTCCGAATGCTCTTAAACCGCGCATGCAAGAACTTGAAATTGATGAAGTAGTTTAGCGCTTATATGGACGTTGACTTTCCTCGTCTATTCCTGGTTCAGTGGAACATTGTAATACCCAGTCACTCTGTTCTAGACAGGCTGAGTCAGCATTGTCACTACACGTTAAATGGGCTAACATGTCCCTCACGCCTCCATCAGCTGACGAAACGGGCTTAAATCTTCATCATGCACCATGTAATATGAACAGTCAATCGGCTTAACTATTGCTAATACTACAGGTTGTTCGGATAACAGTTAAAAGTAACAATTGAAATAAAAGCACTTTTTAAGATGTATAGAAGTCTTCTATTTAACAGTTTTGATAAAGAATTAGAAAAATAAATTGTAAACTTAACGTATTGTACGAGTAGGCTAAGTTAAAAGTCTTGCATATGTCTATTTAGACAGGAATTTCTAACTGTTGTTAAACATTTAAAGATCTCTTGTTCGATGATTTCTTGGATTGTGAGATACGTAAATGAATTCATATCATCACATGACGTTCTCTTCATTTCACAACTGTACAGTCTACTCTTAGCAACAACAACAACAACAGCGGCAGCAGCAACAGTAGACCTGCTATAATTATTCTAATGAAGAGTTTTAGCGAGGACTAGAAACCTGCTGGAAATACAAATATCACTAGACACTGAATGGATTATACTAGACTGATAATGAATGGAATATACGATAGAGTTAGCCCGGGATATTTGAGCTACCTGGTTGTTATTGGATACATCGCATCACAATGTCTGGCAGGTAAGTCTATCTCTATCAGTACAATCAAAATTTAACGTCCGGTTCCTCATCCGAGGATATGTCAGTGACGTTTATATCAGGGAGTGTTTATGCTATCATAACCATATCATAGTGCTCTGACAAATATATAATCAGTGCTATTATAGTGTTTGTGATATGCTGTGTTTGGATTTAACAAACATATTTCTCTCTCTCTCATAATACTCATACATCATGGCGCCAGTGTTAACCCTCAAGACAGCTATCACGGGGTCCAGGTGTCTATGATCGCTGTTAATGTTAGTGGTAACCCTGTTGTAACACTGCATTGATATGAGCCCGCAAGAGCCGTTTTGTAAAATGGCCGAGCCTCGGTCTCTGATATTTAAACCGTTAATTAATGAGCTTGATTAAATTGTTGCTATATGGTTTTTAATTAACTAAAAAGTAAAATCTGCTATGAGCGCACTGTTGATAAACTCAACTCAAATCATCATCATCATCGTCATCATCATCATCATCATCACCATCGTAGACTTATTTCTGTGCAGAACTGAGGAGATGCATGGGTAGGCGCTCCTTCATGTTTTCTGCTCCGACAAAATGGAACTCTCTGTTACAAGACCTTCGATCTTGCAATTGTATTGGTACTTTCCTGTGCAAGCTAAAAACCCATCTCTTTCCGACATAGGTCTAAATTTTGCCCCATTTGCCTTAGATTTGGTCTTGCACTGTTTTGACCTCGCTTTCTCTTGTGGTCTCTGTATACTCAGTCGTCATCGTGCGGTGCTTTGGCGCCTGTTTGTGTCGAGTTTGAAAGAGACGTCCCTGACATTGCCTTATGGCGAGGAACCGGACATTAAATTTTATTGATTGAGTGATTGATTAATTAATACCGTAATTTAAACGTTTGCTATTGATAATTACTATAAGCATTAGTAGGTTCGTACCCGTCACTTTCAGCTTTCAGTTGAGATACCCACATGTACATGTCGATCGGCCTGTGTCGTGGTCTCTACAC
>CAJHZI010000449.1:1737500-1832500 GCA_905160935.1 Enchytraeus crypticus | reverse complement strand
CTCACTCACTCACTCACTCACTCACTCACTCACTCACTCCTCACTCACTCACTCACTCACTCACTCACTCACTCACTCACTCACTCACTCACTCACTCACTCACTCACTCACTCACTCACTCACTCACTCTCTCTTTCTCTCTCCCTCTCTCTCTCTCTAACCCTTTCATCTAACTATTTATCTACCTATCTACTCATGAGCAGCAGAAATAATACTTTTTTTTGAGAGAGAGAGAGAGAGACAGACAGAAAGAAAGAGAGAGAGAGAGAGAGAGAGAGAGAGAGAGAGAGAGAGAGACAGAGAGTGTTGAAAACTATAAAATTGAAACTCATAGAAAGAAATTTAGTATATAAAATTGTAGAATGGTTAATCAAAAGAGATATGTGGAGAAGTACAGAGAGAGAGGGAGGGATAGAAAGAGAGATAGATAGAGATTTAGAGAGAGAGAGAGAGAGAGAGAGAGGTAGTAAGAGAGATAGAGAGAGATTTAGAGAGACAGAGAGAGAGGTAGAAAGATCATAGAGAGAGAGAGAGATTGTATGTGATAACATGAACCATTAATCCTGATATTGACAAGTCAAGCCTTGCTGAACGTGGCAGAGGTTTGCATGACCTCCCACAAACAACGCTTCACATCTCCCATATCTAGAATCTCTCTAAAGTTCTCACGATGAAGGTTCAAAGTGTTCAAGGCATAAATTCCTACTCATAATCGATATTCATTTGCATTAATAACACTCCATTGTTCAAAAAGTTTATTCAATCATAAAGACATTTACCAAACTCTAAGATAATCTTCATCTATTTGAAACTCAGTTTCTGAGGTGGTTTCTGAATGTCTTCTCCGTACTCTCCCCCCCCCCTCCATGATGACGCTGGTACCCGGCAGAATAGATCACTCAGTAGAGTTTTTATTCTGCATGAATACAAGCTTCAACATCTAGACATCTAAATGTGACGAAGCATTTACTGGAGAAAAAGGACTTGGGCGCCCTGATGTACTCATCCACTGTCAGTGTGGCTTAACCCAGAGAGGTTGAAACAAGCGAGGCTGGAGGTGAATCAGGTTCTGCACAACACGCTACTGACTCGGCTACAAAACTAAGCAATCCAGTTAATTACGGAATCTAGAAATGTGAGAAAAATGACACCTACGTGCTTAGGATTGTCTTTAGGGTTAGACTAAACCTTTTTTGTGGTTATACGATTATGATTTTAGGGTCATATGGTTAAAGTTAGGTTCATAGGGAACCCCAAACTTAACCCTATGCTAAGAAGTCACCACAACTCTTCAGTGAGAGTAACTTTCATGGTGGGGGTGGTTTACGTTGAGACTGGGATAAAGAATTCTAAAGAACTTCTCCCTAGGGGTCTTTATCGTTTGACTTGATTCTGTTGTTGTTGTCATGCAAAAGATTTGTCAGATCCTAGCACCCTGATCATGATTTCTTTAACCAGGCTATTACTACTTGTATCTAAATATGCATTATTTATAATTCATCAATTATGCCTGTATTAATATTTATGTATTACTATTGCTTATTATTTATATTTATCCCCGTGTTGTGTCCGGGTTGCTTGAAGAATTGACTAACCGGTGATTGCACGCGTAATAGAAGGCGACTAGAGCACTTAGATCCATACCAACGTCAGAAAAGGCATTCAGTTGGTGAGCGCCTAGGCTCCAGAAATTGCTACAAAAATTTAAACGAATGGAAAAGTCTCAAATAGGGTATTTGGCTGGTGGTGTGATGTAGGAGAGAGAGGATTTGAGACAGTCTATTTGTATCCCGACCTTAGTTTAACTGGGATTCAAGGGAGGATGATGACGATGACGATTTATATTTATTATTTAATTGTTATATAATTATCTAGACTCTTATTACCTGCCTCATATTGTATGACCTAAGATTGATAACTTGTGGTTCAATATTATATTTTCTAACGAGTCAGTATCTTCATTTTCTTCAAGTACCGCCGCAGTTGACTTTTTTCTGTCTCAGGAAACTTGTCGAAGACGTCACCAACACCACAGAAGTTCAAAAGTCCATGTTTCTGCAGAGTACAGCATTGGAAAGACTAAGATCTCTACTGTTTTGACTTCTTGTTCTCACAACTTATAAAATCCTAATCCAAAAATAGTTGAAAATACCGTAGTGACAGGAATAATGGAAGGAAAAAGATGCAAGGGTCGACAACGAATGATGTTTATTAAGAGTCTTAGCAA
Source organism: Enchytraeus crypticus (assembly GCA_905160935.1). Classification (NCBI taxonomy): domain Eukaryota; kingdom Metazoa; phylum Annelida; class Clitellata; order Enchytraeida; family Enchytraeidae; genus Enchytraeus; species Enchytraeus crypticus. Next base: position 1,830,272 of record CAJHZI010000449.1, on the reverse strand, counting down.
ATGGATGCAGTTAACTGAAACAGAGATGATCAGAGCAACAATGAACAGAGACATATGGAGGAATATGACCACGACCGCCCAGGCTTGGAACAGGCTCGGCACTTAGAGAAGAAGAAGAATCCACAACCCACGAGTCTCAGTGACGTAGTTTAGTTCCTCCAGCATTTGATTCAACGTTTAGAAAGAGTTCATTGATCCTCTCTAGGACTTACTCTCTCTCTCTCTCTCTCTCTCTCTCTCTCTCTCTCTGTCTGTCTGTCTCTCTCTGTCTCTTTCTCTCTCTGTCTCTCTTTGTCTCTCTCTCACTGTCTCTCTCTGTCTCTCTCTCTATTCAGCTTCGCAAACGGCAGATCAGTGACATGCAACTCCTTAAACCAACCATGTAAGTTATTCTTTAAGCTCTAGAGTATATACCAATATACCAATTTATTGTTAAATCATTCAGCATCACATGTCTTAGTCTTCCTCTTGCCTTTTTTGCATTCTTTTTTCTATTACATCTTTCATAGACCCATACCGCTTCTAGTACTGTATGTTCTATTCAGCTTTTCTTTCTATTTCTTATCACATTTATTGACTGACTATCTGTGTTGACTCTCTCAAGAACTACTTCATTTCTAATTTTGTGAGTCCAAATAATCATTTTCGAAAACCGCATTCCCAACGCCTCTAGTTTCCTAATATCGTCTTTCCTTCACAAAGTATTCATAATCTTTCTCAATATGACTCTCTTTCGAGTTGGAAGTTCTTCACAATTTTCCGAAGAGCAAAGAACCCACGAAAAATAATTGTTATGATTTATAAAAATAAAACCTTTAAAAACATTGGTTTTAATAAGCCATAGAACATTTTACACTACAAAATCAACAAAGCAAAGCTACAAAATTATTTTGTTTCAAAATAATTATTTATTGGTGAGAGATGTAGGGTGGGGGATGAAGGGTGTGGGATGTAGGGTGTGAGATGTAGGGTGCTGGGTATTAAGTGTTGTGGTGCGGTTACTTAACTATTTGAGGTGCATGTTCTGTGGGTTATGCAGGGTGTAAGTATGGGATTTGGGTGTTGAAGGTTGGTGTGTGGTGTGAAGGAGTGGGGTGTGTGGTATATAGGATGAGGGTGTGAAGGTGTGGGGTTTGTAGAGTGTGGTGTGCGGACTTTCATAGAACCCGTCTCTTCCTGTTCTAATGGAGGCGGCGTCGCACTGACTCTCTCCAACTCACCTCACTTCCTGCCTCTCTAAATACCTCTCTACCTCTCCCTCTATAGCAGTCTACATATCTCTCTGTCTCTCCCTCCATGTCACTCTAGATTCCTCTCTACCTCTCCCACTATAGCAGTCTACATATCTCTCTGTCTCTCCATCCATGTCACTCTAGATTCCTCTCTACCTCTCCCACTATAGCAGTCTACATATCTCTCTGTCTCTCCCTCCATGCCACTCTAGATTCCTCTTTACCTCTCCCTCTATAGCAGTCTCCATATCTCCAACTCACCTCACTTCCTGCCTCTATCTCCCCATCTCGCTTTCTATCTCTCCCTGATATCACTCTACATACTCTACATACTCTCTCTCTCTCTCTCTCTCTCTCTCTCTCTCTCTCTCTCTATATATATATATATATATATATATATGTATATATATATATATATATTTGCTCATAGTCTGGATCAATAATAATCAATCACATCAACAATAATCAATCAAAAATAATCAATCGCATCAACGTAAGTCAGTGCCATATCATCTCAAACAAACTCTACAACCACTACAGTCAACATAAACATATATGTTTACGCTGCAATGTATTATCTACATCACTCACTAGCAATGGGCTGGATAAGGAGAAAGAGGGTTAGGCTCGCTTAGACTGATGTCATTCATAACGTTTTATTTATTGCCGCTTTGAGAGTAGCGCCAGAGAGTGGGGGCGGGGAGGGGTGAGGGCGTGCAGGCGGGGGTAGGGGGGGTGTGGTCACGGTTCACTGGATAGCGTCAATCCATAAATCCATCCTACTAGTCATCTACACACACATAGATATACACACACACAGATATACACACACAGATAGACACACACACACACACATAGATACACACTCACAGATAGATACACACACACACAGATAGATACACACAGATAGATACACACACACACACAGATAGATACACACACGCGCAGATAGATACACACAGATAGATACACACACACGCAGATAGATACACACACCTCGTTATCTAATAGAAGTACATGTATTAGCTGTGAGCATGTGCTGATTTGGCGATAATGCTCACTGTTTACCATCAAGGTTCAGAAGCGCAAGGATTCTCTTTTAGATAACTCGACATGTTCGAGCTACCGTTACAAAGATTATTAATAGACTTCAACAACTGTAATAATCCAATGACTAGATGCATCAAAGCTTTTGGCCAACGATTTAGCATTTAAGTTATTTTAATAAGATTGACATAGGCTTACAGGAAGTTATGCATCGTATTACAGAAGAGAACTGAAATGCAATAAAGGTAGTTTAACGTTCGCTTTGCATTAGGTTTTTGAAGAGATGTAGGCCTATTCAACACTACCAATGGGTAATATTAAACACGTACTATAGTTCAGAGTTTCACAAGATTTGATGATTTCTGTGCATAATAATTGAAAATAAAATGTCAGAAACACATTCTATCTCTTTCAATACATCATGTACATAGCTTCTCAGTTATGTTGTCATCCTCTCCTCTACAGAATTAACCTAAATCTCTGAATGAATGAATGAACCTCTGAATGAATGATGAATTAATGAATGAATGAATCTCTGAATGAATGAATGAATGCATGAATTAGATAATTAATTAATTCATAAACGAAAAAATCAATCAATCAATTAATCAATCAGTCAATCTCAGTCCATCAATCATGTCATGAGTTTATTTACATAATTTAAGTCCTTTTTAGTCTTGATCTACATCTTATCTATCAAGTCTTGATCTACATCTTATCTATCAAGTCTTGATCTACATCTTATCTATCAAGTCTTGATCTACATCTAATCTATCAAGTCTTGATCTACATCTTATCTATCAAGTCTTGATCTACATCTAATCTCTTGATCTACAGTCTTGATCTACATCTTATCTATCAAGTCTTGATCTACATCTTATCTATCAAGTCTTGATCTACATCTAATCTATCAAGTCTTGATCTACATCTTATCTATCAAGTCTTGATCTACATCTTATCTATCAAGTCTTGATCTACATCTAATCTATCAAGTCTTGATCTACATCTTATCTATCAAGTCTTGATCTACATCTAATCTATCAAGTCTTGATCTACATCTTATCTATCAAGTCTTGATCTACATCTAATCTATCAAGTCTTGATCTACATCTTATCTAAATGGTATGGTATGGTATGGTATGGTATGATATGATATGGTATGGTATGGTATGGTATGATATGATATGATATGATATGATATGGTATGGTATGATATGATATGATATGGTATGGTATGATACGATACGATACGATATAATATGTATGTGTTTTAGTCTAGTTATTCTTCAATGCTGTTGAAGCAGTGCTACCAAGGCTCTGTAGAAAAGTTCTTGAGCTGAAGGTGAGTGGCAGGTAGATTAACCCGTAGAATGGAACTTAATTGATTGATTAAATCCTCAGCTTCACTTCAACTGCTCCACTCTTGTTCTGTGTACTTAGTTCTGTTGATCTTCTTTTAGTCAGACCGGAAGTAGCAACTTTGTTCTCTAATCTGTCGAGTCATTGGAGACCGGATGCTGAGCTATTAGGAAACATGGCGACTTGTGATGCCGCGATGTTTTATATTCTGGAATCGCTTGGTAGCCATATTTGAAGTCAGGAATCGCTGGTCAGCTATATTTAAATCTAATGATATTGTTTAGATTGATTCGTGTTCTCGATGTCAGAGAATCTAATAGAAGTGCAGTGTAGTGTGTGTGGTTTAGGGTTTCCGGTTATAAAGACATCTCTAGATTTGAACTCTTGAAGGTCAGTGTACACCCTATACAGTGACACCATGTACAGTGTACACCCTATATTTTGTCAAAGTTACGACACTTTATGGTCACCACTGTTTAACTATTTAAGTACACCAAAGTTTATATACACCACTGTTTATGTACATCACTATGTATGTACACCACTGTTTATGTACGCCACTGTTTATGTACACCACTATTGATGTACACAACTGTTTATGTACACCACTGTTTATGTACACCACTGTTTATGTACACCACTGTTTATGTACACTACTGTTTATGTGCACCATTGTTTATGTGCACCACTGTTTATGTACACTACTGTTTATGTTCACCACTGTTCATATACATCATCGTTTGCAGGCCACTGTTTGTATACGATACTGCGTGTACAACTCCATGGTTTACAGCGCTCATGAAAAGAGCGACTGTAACAAGCACTTAATTATTGGCCTCTCTTCTAATCTCCACTTAGCGCTAATGCGTCCATTGTTTGAGGCTGCGTCGATAAATAATTGTTTGATCTCCCGCTTTTGTTTTCTTGTTCTCCGCTTCTTATAATTTACAATAGTCGTTGTGAAATAAAATCACTGACTACAAGAAATTGCGGGACTGAAATATAACTACAAACTGAAATAAGATCACTGACTACAAGAAATCCTGGGACTAAAATAGAACTACAAACTGAAATAAAATCACGAACTGACAATGACTGAAATGAAAATTATCCTGGTTTTTCTTTATTGGCTTAAAATTAGATGTTATGAGGTCAATGGTCTGACACGATCGTTGTTTAGAGGATGACACTTAGGCTGCGGAAGACAAAGAAAAACTAACCGAAATCTTAGATATTCCAGAACACATGCATTCACACAAAATAATGCATTAAAGTCGATGAAATCTCTTAATTGAATATCTTAGGGATAGCTTCGTGAAGTTTTAAATGACAGATCCTTAGGTAGCCTAAATTGAACCCTCGTGTGTTCGAATCCCAGCCGCGCTGATCTGAGAGTAAAATCTCGGACATTCACTGGACTGGTTACAAGGAAATTGGAATAAATTGCCTAACGGTTTTAACATGTGGTATTAAAAGTGATAGATATCAACATAGTTGATGAAATTAACCAAGACAGATTTGTCTTACTTCAAGAGCTCTAAATTCACTTATATCTATCTAAACATAATTAAACAATAGCAGAAAACAATTTCAGCAGTTTAAAAATACAGTTAAACTATGAGAGCATCGTAAATGTAAGTTTAAATAATTTTAACTATCATTAAGTGTAATACGGATAACAATGTTCTTGTCGTTTAAACTATTTCATTTAGTGGGAAGTGTGAAATTTCTACTATTGTTGTTGTTGTAGACCACACAGCGCAGTCCATGGAGGTGTGTCAGGACGAGAGATTGAAGGCAGGGTGTTCCAGCTCTCAGGTGCTGCTCATGCAGGCAGCTCGCTACGGGAGGGTACAGCTGGGTAAGTGTGTCTCGAAGAACCTCGGCTATCTTGGTTGTGCTGTCGATGCGCTCAGGTTTATTGACTCCCGCTGTAGTGGTCACGTGACCTGTGATGTCAGCATAATGGATCCGACACTGCGGGACATGCAGCCGTGTCCTAAAGACGTGACGTGGCATCTAGACGTGTCCTACGCCTGTGTGGATGGTAGGTGCTGAGTCATTTCCCCTTGCATTCTTCATTCAATCTTACATGTACTTGTTTATCTATCAGCTCATCTGCCCTTTAATCCCCTACAATATGTCCTATTCAGCTCTTCTTTCCTAATATTCTCAAATTCACTAACCGCCTATCTGTGCCGACTCTCTCAAGAATTTCTTCACTTGTTATATTTAGTTCAAGAATACGTTTTCAATACCTCTAGTTTCCATAAATAAGACAAATTTATTTTACAAATATTTCATGTGGAAATATCTTATAAATTTTACCAATCTCTAACTTCCAGTACCTCTTTTACTAAGTGATTTATCTTTGTTGACGTATACATTTACATATATTATATGTATGAAGAATATTTAGTAAATTGTGAGAGGGGTTGTTGACTAGTTGAGGGGAGGGGTTAGGGGTAGAAATCAAGGCGGTCCCTGAGGTATGAAGACGGTACATCACTAATCATGAAGCCATGTGTCTCGCATACATAAATCCACCCCCACCACCGTCCTCTCTGAACCCCCTCGCTACAGGAGCACAGACACCCAAATTTGAACCCTACCAACTGATATTGTGTTATGTTGTTGTTGTTGTGTGTGTTGTTGTTGTAAGCTTCGTTGTGGAACAGCTCCCTGCTGGTTCCTCCTCTAAACCTCAGAGTACCTCCATTCTGGTTCACTGTTGTCTATATTAAAGCTGGTAAAGCTAAGGTTAAAGTCAGTTTCCTCACTCAAAGGTGATATCAGTGACGGACGAACACAGGATTTGAACCTCACACATATTGATCCGCGGTCGAGTATCTTACCGACATCGCCACTGACTCCAGCCAATAGCGATGTCGGAGATAAAACATACGAGCAGCTGTTTACTGGATTTCAGAGTATCAGGTATTAGTCGCCTCTTTCAAGCTCACGTGCAGTTCTCGTTGATCTATTTTCCTGTCAGCGGGAGACACTCAGGAGTGTATCAGAGAATCTGTTCTATCTGAGCACGGGGGGGGGGGGTGCTTCCCATACCCCGTCAAATATGTGACCGTCCTGGGACCCCGGGTGAATAAATTCCTTAGTGTGTGACACCACTGTGTCGCTTTAAAACTCTCCATCTCTCCTTCTCTCCTTTCTTTCTCTCTCTCTCTTTCTCTCTCTCTAACTTTCTTTATCTCTCTCTCTATCTATCTATTTATCTTTCTCCATTTCTCTCTATGATCCTTTTTCTCTCCTTTCCTTTCGTTATCTCTCTCGCACTTTCGTCTCTTTCTCTCTCTCTCTTACAATATCTTTCTCTCTCTCTCTCTTTCTCTCTCGCACTTTCGTCTCTTTCTCTCTCTCTCTTACAATATCTTTCTCTCTCTCTCTCTCTCTTTTTCTCTCCCTTCCTTTCGTTGTCTCGCTCTCTCGCACTCTGCAGATATTACTCTCAGTTTTCCTCTATTTCTCTCTGTCTCTCTCTCTCTCTCTCTCTGTCTCTCTTTTCCTCTTTTATTTGACTGCTGTTCATCTATCCAGTTAATTAACGTCGTTCTCGTCAGTTCTTGTCCACCCAGCTTCAGCTTCCAGTAGCGCCGCTTTCTTTCCGTATTCTATTATAATTGGCTCAGGATCAAATTCTTGTTGTTAGTGATTACTTATAGATTAACACAATGATCACTTGAACCAAACAGTTGAAATAATTCTCTCTCACTCAATTTCTCTCTCTCTCTATTTCTCTCTCTATTTCTCTCTCTATTTCTCTATTTCTCTCTCTCTCTCTCTTTCTCCCTTTCTCTCTCTCTCTCTCTAGTGGTCAGCCTGTTGTAGGTTCAAGTCATAAATTCATATTCGCAAATCACTTTCTGATCAAGAACAATACTCTGTTTACAAAGAAGTCAATTACCTCGCGCGAGATTTTAGCAAACATCTAAGCAGCCTTTAGCTTGATTAAATACGGATTCTGAGGTGATTTTCCATTGACATCTTCATTTCCAACTTTGTTGCCTCTGTCACAACATTTAGCTTTGGAACCCCTGAGTCCACAGACACTGTAGTCTCGTAATCCAGCTGAGATATGATCAGTAGTTTATCATGTGGAGAAGAATGGAGAGGATTAGTTGGACTCAAAAGGTTACAAATGAGGAAGTTCTGGAGAGAGTTGGCACAGACAGACAGTTGATAAATGTAATAGGAAATAGGATGAAGAGTTGGATAGGACACATTCTAAGGGGGGGGGGAGGTCTATTAAAAGAGGTCATAGAAGGTAGAATTGAAGGAAAAAGAGGCACAGGGGGAATCCGAGATTAGGTATGTTAGATGATTTAAAGACCCACTCATATGTGGACATGAAGAGGAAGACGGAAGACAGAGTGAAGGCGTTATACATGTATACCATGGACTTGCCAGTAGGGAGAGAACTAAGAGAGAGAGAGAGAGAGAGGGAGAGAGAGTTCATTAAATAGTTCATCGATAAATTTTTTATCACTATTTTTTATCACTAGTAATTGGGGCTTCTTTTAACTGCATAAGTGAGATACACTCACAGTCACACACACACACACACACACTCTCTCTCTCTCTCTCTCTCTCTCGCTCTACACCACATCGTGTCCTGATGGTTGACGTCTGGACCTCCACGCCCTGCGCTACACCTCAGCGCCCAGGGGACCCAGGGGAGCCCTACCTCGCCCTACCTCGACGAGCTGGGCGGTGATACGAGATGCGCCGTGTCGTAAATCCGCGCATTAGCAGAGAGGCTCTGATACAAGTCACGTGCTCTCCGTCAGGCACTAGGGGTGGAGCCTGGAGAGAGGGGGAGGGACGAGAACAATACCATCTCTCTCTCTTAGTGCACTGCCTACTGGCAGATTATTCACTATCTTTAATAAGATCTTCGATGCATGAGGTATTTAACTGCTTGTTCTGTAATCCGAACACTCCACAGCATGGACTTTTTTGGGAATTGAGATCGTCACTGACTTGGTAAAGTCGTCTGGCCAAATACCTGTATTGTACACTTCCATACATAACTCCACTAACTTATTGAGTGTTTCTCCTTCCAACATTTTCAAGAATTCTGCTGGGATTTCATCTATTCCGACTGCTTTCCCCTTCTTCATACTGTTAATTGCAGAATAAATTTCCTCCTTCATTATATCGGGACCTCTTTTATCGTTTTCTGTGATATTTTCATCCTCTATTTTAAAATCCTTTTGAACTGGTTTCTCAACCTTATCATACAATTCCTATACATATTCTCTCCATCTTTCTTGTATTTCTTCCAGCTCTGTCTTCAATTCCCCGTCGTTACCCATTATACTAATGTTCTTTGCATCTCCTTTCTTTTTCTTATCGGTTTTTGTTAATATCATGACTTCCTGGTATAATAGATCCGACCTCCCTCTTCTATCATATTCTGCTAAATCATCACACTTTTCACTCCAACAGTGATCCTTTGCTTTGTCTGACATTCTTCTAAGTTCATTGTTTAGTTTCTATATTTCCTTCGGCCAGGACAGGTGTCAATACTTTTCCATTTCCTCCTTTCATCCATTTTGTATAGCATCTCGCTTGTGATCCATGGTTTTTTTTAGCTGTATTTGCTTTAAGAAAGCCATAGACTTCTCTTGCACCTATTTTAATAACCTCCTTTAGCTGACACCACCTTTCATTCACCCAGTTCTTTCGTAATCCTTCATTTCCTTAACTTCTCTTTCCACTGCTTTTTGAAACTGACTTCTTTTCTCGTTCAATCCTTTCAAATTCCATCTCTTACTGCTTTTCTTCTTAAGTATTTTCTTCAGCTGAAGCCCTACTCTTACCATTACTACATGTAGATTGTGGTCTGAGTTAACATCGGCTCCTGGATAAGCCCTCGAAGGCCGCGCTGATATGAGAGTAAAATCTCGGACATTCACTGGACTGGTTATACGGAAAATGGTCTAAATTGCCTAACGGTTTAAACATTTGGTATTAAAAGAGTGATAGCTATCAACATAGTTGATTGTTCACTATAATGCGTGTTTACTTTTTTTTACAGGGCAGGGGTGTCATTCCCTGAGAAAACTATCTTGTTTACCTAAACAGTAGCATGGCTGACTATTAACCCCTCAACTTACTACTCATGTGATAAAGTTAATTAATTGACTTTGATGTTTGAATAGTCCAGTCATATCGAAATATACACATGCCACGACAAGTGAATGTTTGAGATCTCAGATGTTCGAATAACTTGGAAAGATGGAGGTTTAGCTCTTCTGTTAGCAGAGACTCTAGAGTTTATTTGTGAGGACTTCTATCGGTTGTATGAGAGACAGAGATAGACAAAGAGAGAGAGAGAGAGAGAGAGAGAGAGAGGGAGAGAGAGATAAAGTGAATGAGTGAGTGATAAAAAGAGATAGAAAGCGAAAGAGAGAGACAGAGAGCAAAAGAGAGACAGAGAGAGAGAGAGAGAGAGAAAGAGAGAGAGAAAGAGAGCGACAGAGAGAGAGAGAGAGAGAGAGCGAGAGAGAGAGTGAGAGCGAGAGAGAGAGAGAGAGCGAGAAAGCGACAGAGAGAGACAGAGAGCGAAAGAGAGAAAGAGAGAGATAAAGAGAGAGATAGAAAGAGAGAAAGAAAGAGAATGGGATGAGACAGGCACAGGAAGCTTGTGTAGTTTTTCAATAGATCGTCCAGTAATAACAAGAAGAGGGAAGTCGTGTAAGAGTTGAGCCCTTAATGACAGCAAGAGCTCCCAGAATAAAGAATCACGCCATCTGTCTACAACCAGTGCAATCTACCCATCCATCAGCCGATTGGCAGGTCCTATGTTCATAATAATATGCCAAGATTCGATGTTGTCGTATGCTACACATAGGCAAGCATTGACTGAATGGCACATTGGTTAGCTCTGTGTTTGTTGTGCAGCTTGTGCTTGTGCTTGTTGTGCAGCTTGTGCTTGTTGTTCAGCTTGCGCTTGTGCTTGTTGTGCAGCTTGTGCTTGTACTTGTTGTGCAGCTTGTGCTTGTGCTGCAGCTTGTGCTTTTGCTTCATAATTTCTTGAAAGATACAATAATTGTCGTGTTATAGTGATGGAGGGAAGAATTGAAGAGTGTCAATCAAAGAGAAGGTCAGTGCTGAGCGACCAATCAGGTTACCTCTCCAGTGTTGTAGCTTCAAGGTCATCAGTAGGCTCCGCCTCCTGCCCCTGGAGGATACAGGTGGGTGTGGAAACTGACGTAAAGTTTTACTTGTATTGAAATCATTAAATGTTTAAAGTCTTTCTGTCAATTGATTCAATGTGCATCATGGTATGTGCAGCAATCTTTATCTGTAGCACTGGAATAATAACTGATTCAGCTCTGACTCTGACGTCATCATGATGTCATCAACTTGTCATCATGACATCTTCCTGACGTCATCATGATGTCATGTCACTAGCTCTGTAGTCATTAAGAGGTCAGCGTGACGTCATTATAATGTCATGAAAACACTAGCCCTGATGTCGTAAGAAGCTTTTAGTACAACTTCATTTTTTGACTCTAGTTCTTTTTAATAAATCACAATTAGTTCACAATGGAAATGAAATAAATACGCCAATCTGTTAGTTAGAAGCCGACTTATAACAAGATTAACCCTATTAAACCAATTAACGATCTCTCCACGTGATGTTATCGTTGACCCTTTGACTCGTTATTCTAATAGACATCATAGCATAAGTCAGCGGTCTCTCAGCTGTTGTTGTTGTTATCTCTCAGGTTGACCCAGGTCAAAGAATCAACCTGACCTTGTTCAACTTCATCTACCCCGAGCCTTCTGAGCCGTCCAGTTCCGTGGATACTGCAGGTAATCAATCAATCAATCAATCGATCAATCGCTCAAGCAATTAATGAATATATTGATATTTCCATTAGTCATCAATCGATCAATTGATCAATCAATCAATAAAACTATCAAACAATCCATGGATCAAAAAAATACCAATCAATCAACACAATCAAGCAGATAGGCAAATAGACAAATAAACAAACATTCAATTTAATCAATCAATCAATAAGAACTTAACGACCGGTTCCTCGCCATAAGGCAATGTAAGGGAATTTAGCACTCAATTAATTAACCAATCAGTTAATCAGTTTAAAAATCAGTCATTTCATAAGTCCGTTAGTCACTCTATCAACCAATTAATAGCATAATCATTTATCAACTAATCTATTAATCAATCAATAATGTTTGTCCAGATATCTAACTACATGTATTTTGCGAGCATTATTTGGCACAAGTCTAATCCAGGGCTGCTTGCGTATGTCTCTAACACATATGAAGAATCGTGCAAACAGAGGTTTTCTATGTTATCATGGACGACTTCAGCTGTATGATTTTGATTGACAGATAACTCGTACAGTAAAGCCAGACAGGCCAGGCCTGCAGAAGTCTGCTATGACGTGGCAACGCTGTACGACGGGTCAAGTAGGCGGAGTCTAACAGCCTGCAGCACTGAACAGCGCATGCGCACTGCCCTCATTTCATCAGCTGACGTCATTGACCTAGAATTCACTCTGCGAGGTGGAAAGGTTGTGAGGTCAGAGAGAATTCAAACAGCTTCATCAACCATCGTCCAATTCCTCTTTCACTACAAAGGTCTGTTGCTACGGTTACCTTTCACATGTGTCATTATGTTAATCTTCATTGGAACAACAATGACATGTGAAATCAATGTGTTTCTTCACATCAGTTACTTCGCTAAAGCTGTGTGATGTCATTTGTTTACCTAACTGTACTGACTCTACCGGTTAAATACCATTCTTGTTCTATATTTGTGCCAACATATTATCACATGCAGTCAACGTCGATTCTACATTCCATTTTGTGATTTTTAGTCATTCATCTAATCATCTCTTCTAAGGCTAACTTATGATATTATTACTGATAGAAGTGATTAAAGATAGCTTTCTAATTATCATACTTATTGATTGTTGAAGTTATTGATTTAAAATTCACGGCTTTGATTTAATTTAGCCATAGGCTGCAGAACTCCTCAAGGCGTGGCCACAGGTCTCCAGGTGACGAGGGATGGGCCTAAAGCCACGCTGAGGTGTAACAGCACGGGGGAGGTGTGGCATCTGACATGTGTCAATCAAAAGTGGGAGGGCACTTATAGTAATTGCTCATCTTCGTCACAATCCAGTGAGTTTAAATTAGCCAAAAATTTCTTCTACTAATCTCTTTTTCTAGCTTGAAAGTATTCAGAGTTGAGTACTTCCATAAGAGTACTTCTGTCTCTAGCATGATAGTATTCAGAGTTGAGTACTTCTATAAGAGTACTTCTGTCTGTAGCTTGATAGTATTCAGAATTGAGTACTTCTATTAGAGTACTTCTGTCTCTAGCATGATACAATTCAGTGTTTAATGGTTTCAGAAGACAAAAGGTCTCTTGTGATATCAGCCTAAATAAATATATCTAATAACTTCAGAAACACTGAATGAAATGTGTTAATAGTGTTATGTAGATTAATTGTACGTGTGTAGTAGGTATCATTGGCGCTGTGTTTTGCTCGTGTGTGTTAAGCGTTGCAGACCTCTAACATAGCTAGTCTATCAACTGTGAGATATGTTGTTAGTAGTATAACAGTGGTGACACTGGTCACAGAGGTCACAAAGGTCATGAAAGTCACAGGGGTCACAAAGGTCATAGAGGTGATCATAGATACAAATCCGAGCCTGACAGTCGCTGACAGTGTCACTTTTGATAGGAAACAGACGTTAAACTCAGCTTTACCGTTGTTTAAGATGTAGCTGATGTTTCTTGCACAGATCAGGTTTGGAGGACGGAGGATTTGTTTGGCACCGGAGAACCCGGATCATTTCCTGTCGGTTAGTAGAGTCCAGAATGATATCTGTTCTATGATACTGAGACTGTTCAGTTCTTGAATTAAGTTTTGTGAAGATTAAAGTTTCAGTTTGAATATTTATTAAAATCTTTGTTTTATAATAACTTCACATCAACCCTTCACTTGCTTAAATAAGTCGTGTTATAGCAAGAAAAGTGCTCAAGCTTAATTTAAATTTCAATATATTGCATTGAATTCAGAAGCGATCATTCATTTGAGGATTAATATTAAAAAATTTTCAAAAATTAAAAAATTAATTTAACTAAATGAATTGTTAATTACTCAAATAAGTCAACATTCTAATTAAAGAATTAATATCAATATTCCGTCTGAAACATTGCAAATTTTATTCGCAGTTTGTCAACTCTGGTGCTTATAACCGAAATTTGCTTATATCTCTGGTGCTTGAAATCGGAATGTACTTATATCTCTGGTGCTTATAACTGGAATGTGCTTATATCTCTGGTGCTTATAATCGGACTGTGCTTATATCTCTGGTGCTTATAACTGGAATATGCTTATATCTCTGCTGCTTATAACCGAGATGTGCTTATATCTCTGGTGCTTATAACCGAAGTTACTTGTAATTGAAATAGCTTGAGGATAATTGGGACCAAGTAGAAATGAAAATAACTGCACTGAATTCTTTAACCAGTTTGACGTGTCATCAATTTTTTTTAAATATATAAAACATAAACATTGTCGCTGTACGTGTGGCTCTGGGTGTGTATGTGTAGATATCCTGTTGATTGTTGCTGAGGTTGTTTTCCTCTGTATGTGTATGTATCATACAGATTGTCGATGTGGTTGTGTGCGTGTGTATTTGTAGATATCCCACTGATTGTTGCTGTCGTTGTATGCATGTGTATGTGTAGATATCTTACTGATTGTCGCTGTGGTTGTACGCGTGTGTATGTGTAGGTATCCTGCTGGTTGTCGCTGTAGGTGTAGCTCTGGGTGTGTTTCTCGGAGGCACTATGCTACTGCTCGCCTCAATACTCATGAAACGGTTTCATATTTATCAATCAATAATTAAATCAATAAAATCACCAAATCAATCAACAGAGCTAATGTTAACGTCAGTTTCCTCACTCGAAAGCGATATCAGTCACGGGATATCCCAGGATTTAAACCCCGCACATACTGATCCGCGGTCGAATGTCTTACCGACATCGCCACTGGCTCCAGCCAGTAATAATCAAACAATCAATAGATCAAGAAATAAATAAATCGATAAAAATTAATTTATCAAATAATATGTAAATCGTCAATCGATCGTCCGAGCTGGCAATCAATCAATCCATAAATAAATTAATCAACCTACCATTCAATCAATTAATCGATATAACTAAAAATCAATCAATAAATCAATCAAGTCAATCAAACGGATAAGTGTGTTAAATGTATTGTATATATTGCATTGTATAATGTATTGTATTGCCTTACATTGCATTGGATTTCAATGCATCGTATTTCATTGGATTGCATTACATTGGATTGCATTGCATTGTATTGTACTGTATTGTATTGTATTGTATCGTATTGTACTGTATTATATCGTATTACACGCAGTAGACAGAGGTGTCGCCTGGCAGGTCGTCTCACCGCTCAACGCGACCTCTCAGACACGACGCTACACGACGTCAAACCGGCTTACGACGTCGACTACGACGTCCATCACCTGACTCGACTCTACGACACTGCTACCCCTGAATTCTTACAAAAACCCCGGGGGTGTGGCGTGGACTGTGATCAGGGGGCGGGGCTAATGGAGGGGGCGGGGTTTTATCAGAGCTCAGGGGGGCAGGACCTACCTCAGACCTGTCTGCTTAACACAGCTGGGTCAAGGTCAAATCCTGCCAGAATCCACTACCACGTCTACGAGAGTCCCCAACTCACGTAGTGCTTAGTGTTGTGTGGACGATGATAACCTCAGATGATTTATTTTATGATTTGCTGATTTACATTTCCTAGTGTTGTGAAGTACGAAGACATGTTTGCCTCGCGTCTGTCTAACAAAAGCTCTTATGATATATTTTATACGGTTTAGAGAAGCAGCTCAGAGTAAACCTTGTCTAACGTCTTTACTACAGGTTTGTGAGAACAAATCTAATTTAGAAACTTCCTGTAAACGCATTGGGACCAAAGTCGAATGTTTTAACTTTGTAAGTGATAGAAATGCCTCGTCCTGGTCTCTCGTTCTCTAGGGGTCTGCCACATAAAATAAGAAAGCCTAAAACTAAGCGTAAAATTAAATGTTCCTAATAAGCAAGAATGTCTGGCGACCAAGTTAATCTACCAGTCTATTATATTCTATTTGGTCCTAATAAATCAAGTAGAAAGTCAATTATCAGGGTCGTATAGCTAGTTTTAGGTAACCTTTTAACGCCAGTCACTGAAGATGACGATGATGTTGGGGAAACACTAGTTGTAGATGTCAGGTACGAGATCGGCTGTCACTGAAGTCAGAGAGACTGCTGACAATGTGAGAGACTGAGAACACCCTTGTAACGAGGGTCCATTTATTATCTTGTTTTAAATTGATTTTATTACTTTAAAGTTATAATTTAATATAAATAAAGTTAAATGATTAAGTTAAATGTGCTAATAGACCCGGCTCTGCACGCACTGAAGCATTTCTGTATTTCTCTCTAAAGAGGCGTATCTGTTCCCGAAGGCACCATCAATTCCTGAATCCAACCACTTCGCTTTCCCGCCTATGACCTTCAAACCAGCCCTTCCATTTGCTCAAGGCTTTTAGTCCAGCATATGAATCAACTACAGGCTCTACTATAATGAGCGTCTAGGTTAATTCCTCACCAGTTTATATTCCAAGTACCACATGCATTCCATACTTTACTAATCTACAGTTTTTAGCCTAACAACAACTAACACGTATTGCAATGTGGCCACTACACAGCCTCTTGAGAAAAGCTCCTAAGATAGGCATTGTTCAGGAGATTACCCAATGTCCTATTAACGGTCGAATTTGAAAAACTTAAAAAAATAATAACTAAGTTAGACTCATGCTAAACCATAAAAACGGAATCGAATACTGATTGATGCACACATATATAATACCTATATTATGTATCGGCTCTCCCGTCACTGACATCGCTTTCGAGTGAAAAAACTGACGTTAACAGTAGTTGATTAAGTACTTGATTAAGCAGCTTGTGTAATACACTTTGCAAACAAGTCTTAGAGTTGCTTGATTATATAGTCATACAATCGTCTACGCTTGCACAAACCAAGAATAGTTTTGAGCTATACTCGTTGGTTTGTCGTCTATCGCTTCTAGTATAACGAACACATTAGCTAACGCAGAGTGCAATATCTGAGGAACATATGAACGGATTCAGTAAATGAATTTCCGTTTTACAAAGGACATGGAATAGATGAAGAGATGTAGTGGAGCAGATCTTCACCTCTGTTCTATAGAAATGTTCTTCAGTAGCTCAACGGCTTCGATGAACTCCACATCATCGCTCTGACTGCGCGAGAGATCGGTGTAGCCGCTGATGGACTCGCTGATCGAGCCCGGGCCTGCCCCGGCCTGTCCGGGCCTGCCCCGAGTGAAACCCGTCAGCACCCAGCTCTTACATCTACTCGTCGTCTCTGCGTCAGATAGATGAGTACGTGTGATTACTGAGTAATAAGTAACTTTGATTACTGAGTTATAAGTAATTTTGAAGTAAGTTTGATTACTGAGTAGTAAGTAAGTTTGAAGTAACTTTGATTACTGAGTAGTAAGTTTGAAGTAACTTTGATTGCTGAGTAATAAGTAAGTTTGAAGTAACTTTGATTACTGAGTAACAAATAAGTTTGAAATAACTTTAATCACTGATTACTAAGTACTTGATGGCTGTGCGATAGGGTGTAGCTATGTTGTCCAAATGTGGATCAATAGGTGCGTGATTCAACTCTAGTGTTCAACACGTCATTGATATGCTATAGAGACAGGAAACCGACGTTAAACGTGGCTTTAGCTTTTAGTACTAGCAGATTGCGTTTAGCAATAATAAAATGAAATTAATTATTTATAATTATGGATCAAAAGTTTACCTTTAACTAAAATTGAGGAATCAGCGAATATGGTACTTTAAATAAAATACTAACAAAAATGAAAAAATAAAATACGCAGCCTTATGCAGCCACAGAAGACTTGGCCTTTGTCAAAATTAATCAAAACCAGCAGGTGAGGGCGTTTAATCTAACAGCGAGCAAACCGGGACTCTAAGTGCAGTCCTAATTAATTATTTAAATAGTTGAAGTTATTGACTTATTAAAAAAATAGAGTTTCGAATCATTGGCTGGAGCCAATAGCGATGTCGGTAAAATATTCGATCGCGGATCAGCATTTGCGGGGTTCAAATCCTGGGCTCACCCGTCACTGACATCGCTTTCGAGTGAGGAAAGTGACGTTGGATTAGCTTTAGCTTTATCGATTTATTAATTTTGTCTAGAGGCGTATACGCCATCTACAAGAAAATTGACTCAATTTATTAAACTGCTGTGTACTACCTTTGTTATTTGCTCTCTCCTCGGCATTGTTAACGGTTGAGTCCTGTATATGACCCTTGCGCTTCAGCATTCTAATAAATCGCTGTAAATACAAAACATAGTAAAAGCTGATAAAGCTAATGTCAAAGTCAGTTTCCTCACTCGAAGGCGATGTCAGTGACGGGCGAGCCATAATTTTAACCCCGCACTTACTGAACCGCGGTCGAATAACTTACCGACATCGCCTATATCAGTACTCACTATTATACGCCTGAATTACATATACCTTCCAAGATATAAATGTAAAATATATCAATACAATAATTGACGATTTCCAAGGTCTTTTACGCATTTGACAGCCACAGGAGCGCATTCGATGGCTAATTAACGAACACAAGAACGTTCAAATAAACAACAACAACAGCAAATTTATTAAAATGCAACTATTGTTCGCGACAACGTTGCGCACTGTGCAACCTATTCCTAACCAGAATAGAGTGTCAAAGGGTGCAAATGAATATCTAAGAAACCAGTCAGTCGAGTAAGAAAGAGTAGTAGCTGAATGAAAGTGTTCTTAACATTGGGTGGTTAGTAGAGACCAACGAGAACAGCTCTTAACCGCTTATTATTTAACTGATCATACGAAATCAAAGGTAAAACCGAGTGAATGTAGTCTATAAGTGAACTATATAAGCCCCTACTAGTATTCAATAAAGTGATCTAAGAAATAAAAATAAAAATATAAATCTATCATACTACGCACCTACTGAGTTAGCATAATGAGAATGACTGAATGGCTGAGAAAGAATGAATGAAGAATAACGAATGAATGACAAAGTATTAATGACTGAATGAGTCACAGTCACACTGGCTGAAGCCAGTGGCGATGTCGGAAAATTATTCGACCGCGGATCAGTATAATTATGTGGGGTTCAAAACCTGGGCTCGCCCGTCACTGACATCGCTTTAGAGTGAGGAAACTGACTATAACATTAGCTTTACCAGATTTTACCAATCAATGGAAAGAATATGTATTTCAGTAAATGGATCGACATTTAATCATATGCACAGGCTTACGTTATTTGTAGAGCTAGCGTTTTGAGCACTGGATGTAGTGGTAGCACTGAACTTTTCTCTCACAGTGTATGGTAACCATGCAGAGTTCATTAGAGACTTGCGGTATTCATTCCGCACCTGAATGAATATATATATATATATATATATATATATATATATATATATACATTATATATATGCTGAGAGAGAGAGAGAGGAGTTGAGAAGGTCTTTTCGTATCCCAACCTTTGATATACTTGAATTTGAGGGATGACGACGATGATATATATATATATATATATTATATATAATACATGTTCATATATATGTATATAAACTCTCCCAAGCTCTTCAGAGTGTAGCATCAGTAGACTGAGAGTAGGAATGTGTGCACTGGACCAATTACTTGGCAGAAAAGGAGAGTAAACCAGACAGAATAAGATATCACTATTGGCGTAGTAAAATCTCTGCATTTTATGTAGCTACTCATATCTGTTTATTTTAAACATAACAGCACACTGGGTCAGGAAGCACAAAGATTGTTTAATTTTTTTTGTTCCTTTAGTTACACACATGACATACCGCATGTGCTACATGGTTTCCTTTCTTGGTTTCTGTTTTTGTAGTTTTCAGTATTTCCTCCATTCCTTACCATGGTTATTAGTAATCGTCGCCTTTTGTTGGCGCATCAATTATAGCCGGCGCGGATTTAAGAATAACCTTCAAACACCCTCGAGATTTTTTTTCTTTCAAAGCTGTCAACACTCGGTCTTCCAAGGTGGTCGCCCACTAAGTACTAACCGGCGCGATGGAGCTTAACTTCGTTCAACTGACGCGCAGCTTAACTGACTGCGCTAATCCCGCACCCCAAAATGCCCATAATATTAATGTATATATTAATATTATAGACATATTAATGCCCATTTCCTCCTTCCTCTCCATGGCTATTGATAATCGGTACCTTTTGATGGCGCATCAATTGCAGTAAATGCATTGATTATTTAATTTATTATGTTATTTTATATTTATAATTATTTATTATATTATATTATTTTATATAATTATTTATTTTATTATATAATTTTATATTTATAATTATTTATTTCATTATATTATTTTATATTTAAAATTATTTATTTAAGGCAGAGAAGAGAAGAACCTTGTCGTTGAGGAGACAGTGGAAGAGGAAGATGAAGGCTCCCTGGAGTGTGTTGGCTATGGTGAAGAGGTAGGCCATGAAGACTGAGTGTTGATCCACATAGAACAGCCCCAGCACCCACGTGCTGCCCAATAACACCATCAGCACAAAGGCACCCTTCAGCCAGGAACTGAAATACATTCAGTTAGAGTTCTGATTCTATTCCAGTCCAGTGCAGACCAATGGTACGTAGAACAGTAAAAAGCAATGCTGATAAAGCTAATGTTAACGTCAGTTTTCTCACTCCAAAGCGATGTCAGTGACGGGAGAGCCCAGGATTCGAACCCCACATATGCTGATCCGCAGTCGAGTATCTTTCCGACCTCGCCACTGGCTCCAGTAATAAGAAAACTGTTTACTGACATTCACAAATTTCATATCGATGAAATGTGAAAGACCTTGGATGTCTATTGTTAATTGAAAAAGCTGTTCGATGTCAGTTGATTTCAATCACAATTTAGATGAATTCGGCTTTAGAAAATGATGCTAGTGTTTCTCGTGCCACAGAATTCAATTAAAGAATAAAGAAGAATGAAGACTAAGTTTAACAGTTAAATTTGTGTTTTCTGAACATTGTGACAAAGCGAGACGAGAGAGGGAGAAATCTATTCTATCCGTTTCATTTCAGAAGGAGAAACAGTAACAGAAAGAGAGAGAGAGAGAAAGAGAGAGAGAGTGAGAGAGAGAGAGTGAAGGAGAGAGAGAAGAGAGAGAGAGAGCGAGAGTAAGAGAGAGAGATAGAGAGAAAGAGAGAGAGATAGAGAGAGAAAAAGGTATGAGGTAGAAATAGAAGTGGAGCCTTTATGAAATAGTTTAGTCAATGTTGTCTCACCCAATGGTTGCAATTTTCGTTGAATTCTTGGCTTTCCACGTCACATTGTTACCAGCGTGTTTACACATAATGTGAAGTGTTATAGATAACATGATTAGGTTTATCTGTAACATAAATCATATGTGTCACATTGTTGCCAGAGTATTTACACATAATGTGAATATTTGCATGTAACAAAATGAGTGAAATTAGAGAAGCCAATTAATCTGCTTTATATATTAATTTTATTGATTGATTTGCTAATTCATTGATTGATTGTTTGAATAATAATTCGCTTAATATATCAACTGCTCTACATCAGATATAATTTAAATTCGTACTTAACTGTAATTAATTATTGTAAATTGTAGATAACTGTAGTTAATTATAGTTAATTGTTGTCATATTTTCGGAGTGAGTTCTTCATTATTCTTTATTCCACCCCTTACTCAACGTTTTCTGGCAATTTACAAATTGTGTTATAACTAGATTAAAAGTAGTCCCATAATTAAACAACAAATATATCAATAACAGCAAAAACGTAACAACCACAATAGCATCAACAACAAAAACAACAATAGCATCTACAACAAATGCAGCAACAACAGCAACAGCAACCACAACAGCAAAAACAACGTGACAACATTGCCTGATCTGCCGAGAATAGGCCTAATTGATACACTTACAGACTAATTGATTGATTGATTGATTGATTGACCTATTCACTAATGAAAGAGTACACTTATAAAAGTAGAAAACCCACGATTAGAATGGCGATGACGGGACCAACAAAGGCCCAGATGAACCCTCCTTCCACCTTCAACCAGCAGCTGAAACAATGCACAGTCAAGTTATAGGAATTGAAATGAAACTTATATTGTTGTGATCTATTTCTGTGAGAATGAAATCCTGTTAACCAATGGAAATAACTACACGGCTTTACTTTCGAATAAATATAATAAAGCAATAAATAATTATTGAATAGTAATTATACGCATATCGCGACACAGAGAGAGTTTAGTACTGAGACTTTGCCCACGTCACGTCCTCTAAGACCTTCTATGTGACCTTTTGAGCCACAACTATGAGTTCCTGGCTCTCTCTCTCTCTCTCTCTCTCTGTCTGTCTGTCTCTCACTTTATCTCTCTGTCTCTCTCTCTTTGTCTGTTCTCTCTCTGTCTCTGTTCTCTCTCTCTGTCTCTCTCTCTGTCTCTTGCTCTCTGTCTCTCTCTCTCTCTCTCTGTCTCTCTCTCTCTCTCGCTCTCTCGCTCTCTCTCTCTCTTCCTCTCTCTTCCTCCCTATTCCTCTCTCTCTTCTCTCTCTCTCTCTTCTCTCTCTCTCTCTCTTCTCTCTCTCTCTTTTCTCTCTCTCTCTCTCTCTCTCTCTCTCTCTCTCTCTCTAGCATGAACTGAATACTTACTATTGGTCAGTGCCGTAGCCACGCCCATTGCTGACTAGGAAAGTGGTCAGCACGATCAGCCCGGGTGCACCTGCAACAGAAGCAAGCTACCATGTAGAAGTCTGTAGTATTAACAAGCTACCATGTAGAAATCTGCAGCAGAAACAAGCTACCATGTAGAAATCTGTAGTATTAACAAGCTACCATGTAGAAATCTGCAGCAGAAACAAGCTACCATGTAGAAATCTGTAGTATTAACAAGCTAGCATGTAAATCTGCGGTATAGCAAGCTACCATGAAGAAACCTACCGCTCTGCGAATTTACTCTCCATAAAAAGTAAAAAGCTAAGGTTAACGTCAGTTTCCTCCTCGAAAGCCATGTCAGTGACGGGCGAACCCAGGATTTGAACCCCGCACATACTGATCCGCGGTCGAGTATTATAGGGTTAAACCTCTAGCAACGTGTAGTTGCTAGGGGTTTAACCCATTCTATTGCATGTTTTAACCCCATTCTATTAGGTGTTTTAACTCTAATGCTTTAGTGTTTAATCCCAGTGCACTGTACATGTATGCTTTAATTTAAATGCACTGGAGCTAAGTGTATGCCACTTAACTGTAGTGTATTTGTATTAAAGCACACAGGGCACTGGGATTAAGCACTGAATGCATTGGTGTTAAGCAAGAAGAAGAAGAGCTGACCATAGGCTGCGAGGTAGTACCAGAGCGTCCTTGACCTCTCTGTCTCGAAGACCTCGACGAGCAGCACATAGAGCTGTACTCCCTCCAGACACATCCACGAGAAGCCTGCCAGGAACAAGTAGTGTAGCAACACTGCTACCACTCTACATCCTATCTGTCGTCAATCAATCAGTCAATCGATCAATCAATCAATCAGTCAGTTAGTCAATCAATCAATCAATCAATCAATAAACCAACCCATCAATCAATCAATCAATTGAAATCACTAAAGTAGGACTAATATGACTTTTGTTTTCAGATAATTTTCTTGTCAACGTAATTCCACCGAAAAAAAATTATATTGTCCTAACATTTACTCCAATAGAAACCTTACAATATCCAAGATTTTTCCAACGATTGCATACACAATATTGTCATGACATTTATTTCAATATTGCCTTGTCAACTGTAGCACAATCAACATCTGATATTATACATTTGCTATAGAGCTTAAAGGTTAATACCATCACGTGCTAGAGATCTTAAAGGATAATACCACCACGTGCTATAGAGCTTAAAGGTTAATACCACGTGCTAGAGATTTTAAAGGTTAATACCACCACGTGCTAGAGATCTTAAAGGTTAATACCACCACGTGCTAGAGATCTTAAAGGTTAATACCACCACGTGCTAGAGATCTTAAAGGTTTATACCTCGTGTTGGTACTGAATGATGCCAAACATGAACAAAAGCTCAGCCAACAGTAAACATAGCACCAGGTTCTTGTGTATTGTGTTTCTATCGTTCTGTAGAGCGCTACAACAACAACAACAACAACAACAGTAAACACAGCACCAAGTTCTGGTGTATTATGTTCCCGTCGTTCTGTAGGGCGCTACAACAACAACAACAACAACAATAATAATAATAATAATAATAATAATAATAATAATAACAACAACAATAACAGCAAACTCAGTAAAAACAAAAGTAACAACAACGACGATTGAAACAGTTGCAACAAGAACAACAATTAGTGCAACGTATTTATCTAATAGCAAGTGTTCTCCTCTCTCTCTCTCTCTCTCTCTCTCTGTGAGTGTGTGTGTGTGTGTGTGTTGCTCTCTCCAGATTCTGTCCTGTACAAGTGGGTTAACTGTTATATCGCACATACCTGCCTATGTCAGCCTACAGCTTGCCTAATGCTGCTACACATGCAGATGAGAAAGACGTCAGAGGTAGGCCACATGTAGGAATGCTCAATTCACATATTGGCAGCTTAATTCAGTAAAAAACTATCATACGTGTAACGTAGAACGAACGAATGAACAAGTTCGTTCTACGTTACATGTATGATAGTTTTTACTGAATTAATGCATTAAGGAATGAATGACTGAAGGAATAAATGAAAGAACGAACAAACGAACCGAACGAACGAACGAATGAATAATTAAATAAATGAATGAATGACTGAATGAATGAGAATGAATGAATGAAAGAATGAAAAAATGAATGAATTAATGAATAAATGAATGAATGAATTAATGAATGAATGTAGAACCTGTAGCTGACGAATGTGATGAGAGCTAGCAGTAGACAGACACAGCTGAGAGAACAGCCCACATACGTCATCAGCGACAGGACGAGTCGATCTGGCTCCGGCATCTACATGTGCACACATACACACACACACGTGCACAGTGTAAACACGTGCACAGTGTACACACGTGCACACAGTGTACACACGTGTACAGCGTAAGTTGCACAGTGTACAGTACAAATTCCTTACACACGCGTGTACACTGTGCACAAACACATGGGGATTATATACACACACATGCGTGCACCCTATATGGCAAATATCCTTGCGTCATCCAGACTGACGCCACTAGAGCATTAAGAGTTGTTAACAGAGAACACGCCTCGTTTGTGCAACGGAGAGGGGACTGGAGAACCCTATATATATATATATATATATATATATATATATATATATATATATATATATATATATATATATACATATATTCATTATTCACCAAACAAGTGGCAGTATTACAAGAAAGGAATATATATATATATATATATATATATATATATATAAATAATAATAATTATTATTATTATTAACAACGAAAACTTATATAGCAGTGTCATAGCCGAACTCTGTCTTCGACACTACTTTACAGGAAGAGTTCAATTGTAATCATGAGCTGAATAACAATTACATTTAAATTAATATCTAAACTAGTAAAAATTTCTACATATGTGCGAAACTTTACGCTGTCCAGCAACACTCATTCCAGACTTCGTAATACAAAATACTCATAACATACATTCGTGTATAGTACTTTCACGTAGAAAAACTACGCGACCACAACAATGTTCTCACACCACAACGGAAAGCTAAATAGTTAGACTCATGTATATAGATATAAATATATATATATATATATATATATATATATATATATATATATGTATAATATACATATATACATATATACATATATATATTATATATATATAGATATATATAAACAGAGAGAGAGAGAGAGAGAGAGAGAGAGAGAGAACGAGAACGAGACAGATAGACAGGCAGAGTGATACCGGATGACTTGTGGTGGACATAAGAACAGCAAAGTTAGTAAGATGGTTGCACTGACAGATCGTGTGATTGGAGGTTCGATTCTTAACTACAACTCTGCACCCATCTTTCTGCCAGGCGCCACCCCTAACACAGTCACAGTGTAGCAGTGTCTACATAGAGATAAAAAGCTGGTAAAGCTAATGTTAACGTCAGTTTCCTCACTCGAAAGCGATGTCAGTGACGTGCGAGCCCAGGATTTGAACACCGCACCCAATGATTCGCGGTCGAGTATCTAGTATCAGATAGAGTGATGTTAATGTGTTTTCACCTTAAAGTAGCCTATAGCCAGGGAGATGGTTTCGCGTTAGCATCCTCAGTTTTTGCTTAGTCGCCTTTTACAGTTTATGATTAGTGTATTCTTGGGTGTCCTTGACGCAACACAACTCATGACTCGGTGTAGTATAAAGACAATTATTGAGTGCCGATGTCGGTAAGATATTTGATCGCGGATCAGGATGTGCGAGATTCAAATCCTGGGCTCGCCCGTCACTGACCCCGCTTTCGATTGAGGAAACTGACGTTAAAATTAGCTTTACCAGCTTTATTGACATCAATGACAAGGTTCGAAGGAACCAGCTGTAGTTTGTTATGGTATTTTCAAGAATTCAGAATTGGAAGATTTTCCAGAAAATAGATTTATTATAAAAATAATAGTTACTTTAATACTTAATCCATACCTTAACGGTTCCACGTCTACTTGATTGCGGACTGTTTAAATTTAACTTTGCAAGTGTACTTCGCCTAATGATGTCGAAGACAGTATTAACATAGTCATCAGTCAATAATTTTACAAGTGGACATTATCAAAGTACGGTATCAAACTACTAAAAAGACTCGGGTGTTGCCACTTGAATGGAAAAAATGGGGATCGATGTGTTACGTAAGTTGAGCATCACTGATCTATACTATGAGGAGGCGTTGAGTGCTATTTTATTTGTAACAAAGTATTTTTTACTTCGTTACTGTGCAATACTGCTCATCACACAGCAAGAGTATAGCAGTGGTTGCATACACTTGTATATTGATATACACACATGAGAACTCGTGAAATACACCGCATACATTGCTACACGTAGGTTGTATGAGTCAAGAGGAATTCCCTTTACTTTGGACTGATTTTCTGGATTTTGGAATTTGCACCGTTTGTGGACTTTCTTTTTACTCGCCGGCTTGATTTTGATTCAGTAGTGCTCGATGTTGTCATTGATGACTGTAGCACTCTAATTGTAGTTATATTATGTTATGTTAGAGTCAAGATGTCATGTTGATAATATGAAATCAGACCTGGATGTGAAATTCCAATAAACGCAAACAGGATCACCCGAACTCCCGTTCTGCGAAAATAATCAATAAGAAGTTAATGAGGTAGTCCTGAACAAATTACCACTTATCTAATGTGATCTCATATTATCCTATGTTATCTCATGCTATCCTATGTTATCTTACGTAATCTTATGTTAACTTATGTTATCTTATGTTATTTTATGTTATTTTACGATATCTTATGTTATCTTACTTTGAAGCAAAAAAGATGAGTACACATGCGTCTACGTGTTGATCTCTTGAGTACACGTGCACTTACATGTGGATCTCCTGAGTACACGTACACCTACATGTGGATCTCACGAGTACATGTGCACCTACATGTGGGTCTCATGAATACACGTGCACCTACATGTGGATCTCACGAGTACACGTGCATCTACAAGTGGATCTCATGAGTACACATGCACCTACATGTGAATCTCATGAGTACACATGCACCTACATGTGAATCTCATGAGTACACATGCACCTACATGTGAATCTCATGAGTACACATGCACCTACATGTGGATCTCAGGAGTACACATGTACCTACATGTGGATCTCATGAGTACACGAACACCTACATGTGAATCTCCTTTTTAATATTTGACCTTGTGAAGACATTGCCATTTTAGAAAAAGAACTAAGTTCTGACAGATGCTAGCGCATATAGCGACTCTGGTTGGCTGCAGGATGGCGCTGTAGTCACGCAGCCACTGTTGTACTTAACTAGCAAAATGTTGACAAGTAATTAATGGAATAGTAATGATTGAAAGACAAACTTTGAAACAAAAGATATTTACTTCAACAGTTCAAAACAAATTCAAACTGTTTATTAGGAATAAACCTTATAGTGACTAATTGTAGCCTTGGTTTGAATGAGGTCAAGTTTGAGTAATTGATTGATCTAACACAATACGACAGTAATTCTAACCACCTGGGAGGAATGTCTGAGCTTGAACTCTACCGGTTCTCTCAGTGCAGTCCAAGATGATCGAGAGCCTAGTGAAGCTGACAACACAAGGCGCTCCTCCACTTCACCGCTCTTATCTGCCTCTGAGTCTCTTATGGGTTCACCGGGTGTGAGGGTCTGAGGCAGCCATTTAAATAGATTCTTATATCCAATGAACACTATACGTGCAGCATCTGAGCAACAACAACACGATCTACTTTGTGAGATTACTTTTATAATAAAAGCAATCAATTAGAAAATGAATCAATTAATCAATTTATTAATTAATCAATGAGCATTTGTAGTCTGTTACCTAACCATAAGGCAATGTTAATCGCCTAATTGTGTTCAAAACGATACATTACATGTGAAGCAAGCTCAATGCTAAGAACAAAGCCAAATTTAACGTCAGTTTCCGGCTCAATATCAAGCCAGTGACGGGAAAAATAATCTAAGGAATAGCTGAGCTTATCGGAATATTGATTCACAATATAATAAGCTAATCAATCAATCAATCTATCAATCAATCAATAAATCATTATATTGTCAACCTGCTGTCGCCGCCTGTTGTAGAAATATAGCAGGAAGTATGATCAATCAATTAATCAGTCAATCAATCCATCAATCAATTAATCAATCAATCAATCAATTAATCAACCAATCAACCAATCAATCAATCAGTCAATCAATCAATCATTATATTGTTAACCTGTTTTCGCAGCCTGCTGTAGATCTCTAGCAGAAAGTCTTAAAAAAGATTCACTCTTGTCATCATCATATGGAGAGAAAGTGAGATCTTTCTTATGTCTCGAGTCATTGGAAGCTATAACATTGATCTGCAGCACTGTGCTCACAAATCAATCAATCAATGCATCAATCAATAAATCAGTCAGTTGACCAATCAATGCCTGAGATTATAGAATTAGCTGCATTTTAAATGTACTTAATGCACGAAAATAAACGCGATATATCATTATGTGATATAAAAGTGTGAGTGGAATATAATAATTTGTTTTGTTTAGTTAGTCAACAGTATCAATGTATACTTACAACGTTTACAAAAAGAGAAATTTGAGAAAATTAGAAAAAGAAGAGCAGCTCAGGTCTGCTGAGCTCTTAACAACGACTTCAATCAATCAATATGAATTTAACGTTCGGTTCCTCGCCATAAGGCAATGTCAGGGACGTCTCTTGCAGACTCCACACAAACAGGCGCCAAAGCACCACACGATGACGACTTATCTGCCGCAGTTCAAAAAAGTGAAATAGGCTTGTACAAAGCAACGTATAGGCTTACAGTACAACAGGATGTTTCTCTGGGTCGTCAGCGTCACGATCTTCGGTCAGATGGCTCGAGTCTACTCATTCAACCGAGAACAAGTGTTTCATTAGGTGATCTAGCCTGGCCTTCTGCCGCGGCTTTCGTTTGGAATGGTTTGACACCTAATAGTCTGAGACATGAGTGCAATTATGTAACTTTCCGTCGTGGTGTCAAAACATTATTGTGGTCGCGTAGTTTTTCTACATGAAATTACTATACTCGCATGCATGTTTATGATAAGTATTCTGTATATGAAGACAGGAATGAGTGTTGCTGGATGGTATAAAATTCCGCTCATATGTAGACATTCTTATTAGTTTAGATACTAATTTAAATGAATTTAGCTTATTATTATTATTGAACTCTATGTGTAAAGTAGTCTCGAAGACAGAGTTCGGCCATAACACTGCAATATAAGTTTTCGTTGTTAAAAAATAATATGGAAAAATACAGATATGGAAGCAGAATATAGATTACCGATGTTATCACGGACGGCAGAGATTTGCTGGGATGTTGCTGGAAGACTATAGGCTAAGAGAAAGGCGCTATCCTCGACAACATTGAGCAATCTCGAAGCTGTCTCAACCCTGGTCTCCACGGGCAGACTGTTCCAAGCTCTGGACGCTCGAGGACTCAACAGAACATCTGGTACTTTCGTCACCAGCTGAGCAACAACAAACAGAGAGGTTCTAACTCAGTGAACTAGGAGAAGTCATAATAAAGCTAAAAAGCTAAGGTTAACGTCAGTTTCCGCAATCGAAAGCGATGTCAGTGACGGGCGAGCCCGGGATTTGAACCCCGCACCTACTGGTTCGCGGTCGAGTATCTTACCGACTTCGCCACTGGCTCCAGCCAGTGAATGATTGCCTCAGAGTGGTTCTTGAGAGGCGGTTGGGTAATCATGGTGGTGTTCTCAGGGAATGACGCCCCAGCTCAGTAAATGTTAGTCGAAGCTGAGGAAGGCACAGGAGGTCCACCTCTTCATAAGCAGAATCCCCCATGAATAATAGAATATCAAAGGAATATATTATGGATGTCCCCGTGTTGTGCTCGGGTGTGGTTGGACCACTGCAGAATAGGGCAACCGCAAACAATCTGCTGCGTGTACGTAAGAGGCGACTAAGGCAGGAGCTGAGGATGGCAAAAAGGGACCCAGCTCACCATGAAATATTTTACCCAGGATTAAATGGTAATTAATCCATCTAACTGAGGAAGGCAAAGGGAAACCAGCTCAGATGCCATACTTTTCCCAAGCTATAGGCTGCATAAGGAATGGATAAGGCATAGACTTTGTGAAGGGGATTAAATTGTTGATCTAAGGAGTGCCCTTAAGGAGCGACAAAAAAGACTTTGAGTATGAATATGTACCTTGAACCTGCTACTTGTCTGTGCACTGAAGAGAAGAGATATTATGGATGAATCAAAGATCTACTCGAATATGGACATGAAGAGGAAAACGAATCATAGGGATGAGTGAATGCATTATATACCATGGACCTGCCAGCAGGCAGTGCACTAAGAGAGAGATAGAGAGAGGTTATGCATCAATGAGTATATAGAATCCCTTGTAAATTCAGGAAAGCTTGAAATAAGTCATCCTGAAGAAGTATAACTAAATTATCCGCTCTAAATTTACAACAATAGGGCTATTCTCTTTCTCTCTCGTTTTTCGTTCGTTGCAAGACGCTTTTTATATTTGTTTGGTTGTCTAATTGACGAATAAAACTATTCACTGAGCTGGGTTTGAATCCATGGTCTCTGGTATATCAAACAGTAATGCCACCTGCAGGCTACGCTCATTCGATAGGTAAAACTCTAAGTAGATAATAACGTTTGATGTTGTGAATCTTACACTCGAGGACTGAGACAGCGGCTTGATCAGTTAGATGTCACCCTGCGGATCAAGAGATATAGGAATCAAAGCTCCGTCTGTAACAGGTGTGCCTTCGAGACACGAGACCGACGTTAAAATAAATGTGCATAAAATAAAATAAAATAAATACCGACGTTAAAATAAATGTGCCTTTAAGCGCTAATTGAGCGTTTCTGCATCAACAGGTTGTTGAAGTAAAGAACTGAGGAAATAAATTCACATTACCTATTTTAAAATTTTGTTTTTTTATTATTTTTATTTTTATTTTCAATGGAGTTGCATTTGTTTTAATGCACTATTGTTATTTTGAGTTTATTGCATGTAATTTGCTACCACGTCTTGATGGTGTAATAAAGATTCGTAAATAAAGAACTTGTAGAAACCTGAGCGCCACTCAGCGAGCTATTGAGACGCTCCTGCACAGTCAAGTGACTGTTTGCTAGGTCCAGGAGGTCCAGGCATTCCGTCAGTAGAGCTCCGGGGTGGTCCGTAGTGTCCTTCTCTACTGAGAAGTTCTCGAAGATTCTCAACTGTCAACAAACGTCAAGTACTGATGATTTAACAAGTACTGATGATTCAACAAGTACTGCTGATTTAACAAGTACTGCTGATGTAGCGCTGTTGGTAGGATCAACATAATGAGCAGGTTCAAGGCACAGATTCCATCAGACTGCGGCTCATTGATCGAGATTGGTCAGAGTTAGACTGGAGTAGGGTTCATACCAGCTGCTCATGTGCCTACGTGCATTAATTCTGATTTTAACCCCCTTAACCTCTTAATAAACCAATCAATCAATCAATAAGAATTTAACGTCCGGTTCCTCGCCATAAGGCAATGTCAGGGACGTCTCTTGCAGACTCTACAATAACAGGAGCTAAAACACCACACGATAACGACTGAGTACACAGAGACCACAAGAGAAAGCGAGATCAAAACAGTGCCAGTCCAAGATCCAAGGCAAGCGGGTCAAAATATAATAAACGGGAACGGAAACTAAAAGAAAAGCTTAAGTAATTACGATAACCTTTTCCTCCAGCGCATAGGTAATCCAGACACAGGTGTAGTTGACCGTCAGTTGCTTTATATACGTATGGCATACGTCCGCAAACAGCGTATTGTTTACTATAAGTGAGCAGTTAGGCTTGTTGTTACATCTGCCCGTTTTCATCAATCAATCAATCAAAAATGTAGAATAAATGAGGACCCTATCGCTCAGTCTTAGTTCTTCTTAATACTGCAGTGCCCTATCCAATGAGGAGACGATTGAGGTAATCTCGCTCTTAACACTGTCATTTAATTATAAAAATTATAAAAACACAAAGACATTTTTATATGGTCGCCTTTTTACATTTTTACCGTTTTTTATCATTATGGTTTGCTATACCCCGTGTTGTGCTCGGGCATGGTTGGACCACTGCAGAATAGGGCAACCGCAAACAATCTGCTGCATGTACGTAAGAGGCGACTAAGGCAGGAGCTGGGGATGGCAAGAGGGTACCCACCTCAGCATGAAATATTTTCCCCCAGGATTAAATGGTAATTAATCCATCTGAGTAAGGCAACGAGAATCCACCTCAGAAGCCATACTTTTCCCAAGCTATAGGCTACATAAGGTATGGATAAGGCATAGATTTTGTGAAGGGATTAACTTGTTGATCTAAGGAGTGCTCTTATGGAGCGAGAAAACAGACTTTGAGTATGAATATGTACCTTGGACCTGCCACTTGGCAGTGCACTGAGGAGAAGAGTTTACTGTAATGTTTACTACTATATTTTACCATTTTTTATTATTATAGTTTATCATTATAGTTTATCATTATAGTTTATCATTATAGTTTATCATTATAGTTTATCATTATAGTTTATCATTATAGTTTATCATTATAGTTTATCATTATAGTAGCCATTTTTACAGTATTTACCCGCGGTCGAATATCTTACCGATATCGCCACTGGCTACAGCCTGTGGCGATGTCGTTAGATATTCGACCGCGGATCAAATCCTAGACTCGCCTGTCACTGACATCGATTTCGAGTGAGGAAACTGACGTTAACATTAGCTTAGTTTTTATGATTAGATCCATCGATCAAACAAAACAACTAACCAATGCTTGCAGTCAGTTAATGATTAGCTATGAAGGACACAAGCGACGGTTGATCATAGTACTTACTCTTTAGTCACCGCCGTGTATGCAGTTTTCTGTGAAACAGAGCCGTTGATTTCAGGTGCAGTGTTACAATTTTTCTTCTCCTCTGGATTCTTCACGTGATACACGGCAGATTGGACGCTGATCAGTAGCGAGGAATCATTGCAGGATATATGCAGCTCTTTATGTTCATCTTCGCTTTTGGTCTTCAATTCAAAAGAGCTTCCATCTAGTTTAACATATCGCTTAGGTCGTGAGTTGATCTCACTGAGTGACCCAGTGTAAGAGCTCTCCCAGTCTTCTCCTAGTTCCTCCTGTGATACCTCTCGATGGTAAGTCAACGAGTCTGTCTCGTCAGAGTCTGGAGCGATCTTGTCGTCATTTAATGTCCTACATCCTGTCAGAGAGAGGATGAGGAATGTTGAGATACAACAAAGAGTTAAGAATAGAGTCGTCGACAACCGCATTGCAGTCATCGAGAGTTATAGTATTGATGGCATAGAGTTCGAATGTAGATTATAAGCTCTTCTGGCTATAGTATTAATTATTAGTCATAATATTAATAGCAAAATGTTCGAATGTAGATAATACTAGAAGCTCTTCTTGCTTTTTATTCTTTAGCAACAACAACAACGCGGGCGCGTCCGATTAGAATAAGATGTTACCAACAAAACTCCTGATAATAATTTACATTTTATAAATAATTATTTATTCAGTAAATTACTCAACTATTGATAACTGGACAGTAAGGGATAATTCTACAGAATGAATGCGGCATAGAACTGAGGCCGTTATGCGGTAGTGATGAAACAGTCTCACAAAACTCCCTCTGACTCATCACAACAGGGCGTTGTCCCTCTTGTGTATAATACTGGAGAGCCTGCGCTTTATCTAATACTAATCAGTAACACTGGGTAGAGAGAGCCTGTGCTCCACCTAACACTCATCTGTTGCACTTATCTTTATATGAATTGATTGTAGTTTTGTATTTATGCTAATGTAAAATACTCATCTAGCTTAACTAACGTATAATAGAATTGTATGTTTTTATTGCTTCTAAAGTGTCCATTTAACTTTTAAATTAAAAAGAAATATCTAAAAACAATAATTTAGAATTTTGCTTTGCTTTTCTCAAATATCCATAGACTATTTATATTTTTCTAAAACGCTGACTTCTTAGTCCATGCTTAATATTTTAAGAGCCAACAACAACAACAACAACAGTCATTGCGTATCATGGAGCCATCCACTTATCTTACCACACCAAGAAGAGTCTTAATCGAAGCTAAGATACGAGTATGTAATAATAAATAATAATAAAGTTTTAACGTCCGTTTCTTCACACAATGATGATGTCAGGAGCGTTCCCCCATCATATGTCACTACAAATCGATTCACCCCAAACGATATGAAAAAACATGTGCTGAACAGAAAGAAAAAGGTCCTAAACGGTGCCGGTCCGGTGATTAAAAAACAGTAAGTAAACATGTCACACAAATAAAAGAGATAGAATATGTAAGGACATGGAGTTTGGGAGAAATATAGAGAGTAAATGATATATATATATATATATATATATATATATAATATATATATATATATATATATATATAATATATATATATATATATATACATGATATATTATATATATTATATATTATTATATATATATATATCTATATATTATATCTATATATATATATATATGTATATATATATATATATATATATATATAATATATATATATATATAGGTATAGACAGGATGAGATAAGAGACTATAGAGATATAGATAGAGATATATACAGAGAGAGGAGAGAGAGAGAGAGAGAGAGAGAGAGAGAGAGAGAGACAGAGACAGAGACAGAGACAGAGAGAGAGACTGAGAGAGAGAGAGGGGGAGAGAGAGAGAGAGGGAAATGATGTTAATGACGATGATGATAAACGAGAGAGAGAAGGAGAGAAGGACAAAGAGAGGAAAGAAAAAGTTTATGTACCAGGAACTAAACCTCTATTTACAGCTAATTAAAGGTCTACTCTGCTATAATTAATCCACAGTATATACAGTATATGTACGTTCAAAATTATCATTTTATCAATATCTCAGGCAAAGCTGCTAAATTTCAAATTTTGCTGCATCTAGTGTAGGTCGTATTTATAAAATCTGTTGTTATTAAAGTTGTCAACCAGATCGCGAATAGTTTAGTTTATAATCCATAGGAACGTCAGTTTAACGTAATCTTCCTATGTGTATGCCTATACTCGCGTCATCTGGTTAAATTTCAATTTGAGATAATTGGCTCATTACGTCATTGACACAATGTTGTTGTTGTTGTTGTTGTTGTCATTCTCACAAAATATCAGCCGCGATGCTGGTGCTATGCGCCGAAATATTCAATTCAGTAATTAACTTCCCCTTTATATCTCTTCGAAGAAGTCATTCTCCT
The DNA here is from genome assembly GCA_905160935.1 of Enchytraeus crypticus. NCBI lineage: Eukaryota > Metazoa > Annelida > Clitellata > Enchytraeida > Enchytraeidae > Enchytraeus > Enchytraeus crypticus. The sequence continues at coordinate 1,794,401 of CAJHZI010000449.1, read as the reverse complement.
GTGTATCTATTTCATGCAGTCATTCTCCTGTGTATCTATTCCATGCAGTCATTCTCCTGTGTATCTATTCCATGCAGTCATTCTCCTGTGTATCTATTCCATGAAGTCATTCTCCTGTGTATCTATTCCATGCAGTCATTCTCCTGTGTATCTATTCCACGAAGTCATTCTCCTGTGTATCTATTCCAAGAAGTCACTTGTCTTGGATTGAGTATAATGAATGTTATAACTCTCAATGAATGGATATAAAGATCTATTCCATAAGTTATTTTATTGAATATTTCTAAGTGAACCTATTAAAGTAGGAGGGGGAGGTTAGAGGGCGTCATAACAACCTCCCGCCGCTCAACGGCTGCGAATTCAAAGAAATGGAGTGTCATTGTTTTCAATGACGTACACATCAACAATATGCAAGCTTGCATATTGTCAGTGAAATGTCTATTACCTCAAAAAACATATTGCATAAAAAGAATTATCTTGCATATTGCCACATCTCTAATCTATATTCTGCTATATATGTACATCGTATCTGATAGAAATAGTCAGGATCGAGACGTTAGATAATAGATTACTAGATATAGTATTCTTAAGTGGAAATACTAAATAATAACAACAATTAGGGAATGGCCCCTGTCCAGTAAATGTTAGTTGAAGCTGAGGAAGGTATAGGAGGCCCACCTCGTCAGAGGCAAAATCCCCCAAGAATAACGGTGTATCAAAAAGATTGCTATAGCTTAAAGACCTACTCGTATGTGACGTCTCTGATGTTGCTTTATGACGAGGAACCGGACGTTAAATTCTTATTGATTGATTGATGTGGACATGAAGATGAGAACGGAAGATAGCATGAGTAGAGGAGTTATATACCATGGATCAGCCAGCAGGCAGTGCACTAAGAGAGAGAGAGAGAGAAGGAGAGAGAGAACAACAATTAGAGTGCTACAGTCATCAATGACAGTATCGAGCTCTATTGAGTCAAAATCAAGCCGGCGAGCAAAAAGAAGGAGCAAAAACGGTGCAAATTCGAAAATCCAGAAAATCAGTCCAAAGTATAAGCAAAGGATAGACATGGATAAGCAAAGGATTACATGGATAAGCAAAGTACTACATGGATAAGCAAAGGATTACATGGATAAGATATATGCCAGAGACGCGCTACTTGAGAGAGATGGAAGTATACAACTATACATGTAGGCTATATGAGTAATTGTAGTAGAATTCATATTGTTCCGTTTAAGTATTAAGTTCAACGTATCTTGAGTTGATAGCACTGCTATCATTAATTTAAAGCTATTTAATACCACAAAGTTTTAATTAGCGCTCTCATATAACGTCATCTAACTGATAGGCCACACTCTGTGGCTGAGTGACACTAAACATGGGATCACTTCTCTGTTATAATGTGATTTTAATGATTTAATGATGACATTCAAACTTCTCTAGAGATAACTGTATAGATGAGTAGACCGGTAAAAGTCATATCAAACAGTAGGACCAAAGCAGTCATATCAAACAGCCCAAAGTACAGATTCAACATGCAGTTCACTACATTTGACTAGGCCTATCTACTGGTTCAATGCTCTCATATTAAAGGCTCTTGTTAACGTAACAACAACAACATCAACAACAATAACAACAAGAATAGAGTGTGGGTGGTCCACAAACGGTGCGAGCCAAAATACGGGTAATCAATCCAAGGAAGGGTAGTAACGGCATGAAAGTTTCGTGTTGGTCTTAGTTCATGGACATTGGGTGGACAGGAATCTATCCTTAATCTAACGTTATCTTAGTAAAAATAGGAGCGCTGAGGTGACTTAACGTTGCCTTCACTTCATCTTCTTCTTCAATGCACTGCCAAGTGGCAGGTTCAAAGTACATATTCATACTCAAAGTCTGCCTTCCCGCTCCATAAGAGCACTCCTTAGATAAACAAGTTAATCCCTTCATAACGTCTATGCCTTATCCATACCTTATGTAGCCAAAAGCTTGGGAAAAATATAGCTTCTTAGGTGGTTTCCCGTTGCCTTCACTAATTATAGCGTAATCGCCACTTAGAACACGAGCAGCACTTGACAGAATTTGTTCCCATACTTCAAATTCATTTACTAACATTTTTAGTTCTCAATCAATAGGGTGACTGCATTTTCAAATCTAAACATCCAAAAATATTCGTATCAACGACTAGAAAATTCTTCATCCTGGTATTTCCCATTACTGCATCAGGAAGTGCTATCTACAGGAGTGCTTAAAAGTATTTCAGTACTTAAAAGTATTTCAGTACTTAAAAGTATTTCAGTACTTAAAAGTACTTCAGTCCTTAAAAGTATTTTAGTACTTAAAAGTATTTCAGTACTTAAAAGTACTTCAGTACTTAAAAGTATTTCAGTACTTAAAAGTATTTCAGTACTTAAAAGTATTTCAGTACTTAGATCAGACCAGTTTATATGGTTCATTTATTATACTCGCATTCGCAGTTATATCTCAAGTTGGCAAAAAATGACGTTGCATTTGTAAAAAAATGATGGAACTGTGAGTAACACTTCTTTTTATCTATGTTTGGAATTGACTCATTATTGTGTGAAAATACCAAAGATCTCCTGACATCTGTTTAATAAACTGTGTTTCGTGAAAATGATGAAAACAGTGTGATATCTTTTCAAAAATTGTTACGACAGCTTTCAATAAATTAGTCTTTGTGAAGTAATAAAAAACATATAATGACATTCCCTAGTGACTTCAGTACTATAATCGACTAGGTAAATTTCTTAAACAACTCGTGACATCTGTGGAATGCCTTGTGGGACAACAGCAAATAAACCAAGCCTCTGGCGATCAGTAAAATTATATTATCACTGCACAAACATTTCAACGCTCGTCATTTCACTTTATTCTTGAAATGAAATATAAAACTGAAACATTTTGTGGATAACTAATTGACTGGAACGCCCAGGTCGCCAAGATTGAAGACACCTAGCGACTGTTATCTAATAACCTCTTGTAGGAGTCATAATGACCTGAACATCGGCAACGACTTCGCTACTGGTTGGAGCCAGTGGCGAAGTCGGTAAGGTACTCGACCGCGGATCGGTATGCGAGGGGTTCAAATCCTGGGCTCGTCCGTAACTGACATCGCTTTCGAGTGCGGAAACTGACTTTAATCTTAGCTTTAATTAAGCAATTAATCAATTAATTAATGTAAGAAACGCAGAATCAATTAATTAATGTAAGAAACGCAGATCTTGTTAAATGTCAATTTATCTAAACAGAGATCATCACGGTCTCGCATATATACAGAAGTTAGAACAGATCAAAGCCCTTATCACCCGCCTTACCTCTCTGACAATGTCAGGGACGTGCAGTGACAATGTCAGGGACGTCTAGTGACAATGTCAGAAACGTCCAGTGATAATGTCAGGGACGTCCTATGATAACGTCATAGACGTCCAGTGACAATGTCAGGGACGTTCAGTGACAATGTCAGGGACGTGTAGTGACAATGTCAGAAACGTCCAGTGATAATGTCAGGGACGTCCAGTTAATTGCAATACATTCAATGACAGTAAGACGTTCATATTACCGAAAAGATGATGTTGACTAGATAGTGAAAATTAGCCAATATAAAATCAAGATATAAAAAAGCTAATGTTAGTGTCAGTTTCCTCACTCAAAAAGGCGATGTCAGTGACGGGCGAGCCCAGAATTTGAACCCCGTACATACTGATCCGCGATCGAATATATAACCGACATCGCCACTGACTCCAGCCTATACATTTATTTCCAGCGTATACATTTATATACAGAATACATTAAGTATCAGAACGTCTATAGCACAGATGATTAAAGACTTAGCGACCTCTAATTACCGTTTGTAGACATTAACTGTTAGTAAAAGCGTTAATTCTCTTCTTAGATCAATTGTTTAGAGTTAATACGCCATTTGATCGTGAAATAAAGACATACAAACTACTTATATCAAAGTCACTACAACTGAAATGGCATCTACAATTCAACAGTTATAATGCCAACTTATCTACGCACAATTTTACACAATTTCTCAACTTCCTTAAAGCTGAAATAAAATACATTTTAAAGCGAAGCCTATGTGATGCTAATGAAGAACGATGTATGAACAAGGCGTTGTGTCTCTCTGTAAAGTTAAACATTTACAAAAGCTCGCTTAGAAACAAGAGCGGCGTACTAGCAAGGGTCAAGTCTTAAATTAGTGCACAATATAAATCAGCACCCATGATTGTTTAATTAATTAGCTATACGTTGAAAAGCAAACATAAAAATGAACAGTTGGAAACATCGCTACTGATTGATAATAATAATACTGTTTGAAATGAGCAGAGAGAGGCTTCTACGAAATGCGAATTTACACATACACGTACACATACACATACACGTACACGTACACGTACACATACATATACACGTACACGTACACGTACACATACACATACACATAAACGTACACATATACGTACACGTACACGTACACATATACGTACACGTACACATACACGTACACATACACATAAACATACACATACACGTACACATACACATACACGTACACATACACATACACGTACACATACACATACACATACACATACACGTACACGTGCACATACACGTACACATACACGTACACATACACGTACACATATACGCACACGTACACATACACGTATACACATACATGTACACATACACGTACATACAAGACCTCTCACTGGTCGACCTCTCACTGGTAGACCTCTCACTGGTCGACCTCTCACTGGTCGACCTCTCACTGGTAGACCTCTCACTGATCGATCTCTCACTGGTAGACCTCTCACTGGTAGACCTCTCACTGGTAGACCTCTCACTGGTCGACCTCTCACTGGTCGACCTCTCACTGGTAGACCTCTCACTGGTAGACCTCTCACTGGTAGACCTCTCACTGGTAGACCTCTAGAAGGTGACACAGGATGAGGTAGTTGTCGCCGTTGTTATTGTCCCAGTAGTTACGACTATCAGCGCAGTAACACAGAGCAAACTCCATCCGAGCGCTCTCACCCTCCCTCGCTTCCTTTAATCCAAACTCTTCCGGAAGTCTGAGCGAGAAAGCGAATCTCTCTGACGTCCCATCCGAGGATTCAGGGACGTAGACAGCTAGGACATCCTGTTCAGTGATCCAGTCGTCCAGGGTGTACCTAACAAACACTCTCCTGTTATAAGCCACATCAGCAACCCGCACCACACAACTAACGTTCATCTCTGACACTACACAATGCTCCAGCAACACCTTGTGCTCTAGTAGTCGTAGGATAAAGTCAGGGCGGACACTCGGTGATTCGAAGTCTGGCACGAGAGTGAAGGGATGGTCCGGGCGGGTGCGGCGTCGCCTCATGTTGAGGTCCCTGAGAGCCGAGGCAGGCACGAGGGGCGGTTCTCCCTGGTCCAGCAGGGCCCGCACGTCCTCCAGGCTCATTCCCATGGCGTCAGCGAACTTGACCATCTTCTTGCTGGACGCAGGCGAGGCCAGGCTATCCTGAGAACAATCGCTCCGGATTGAGCGTATCGAGGACTTCCGGCTCAGCTTTCTTTCTCGTCTCTCAGGATCATCATCTTCATCCGGGAACTCATAGTCATCCAGGCTGAACCCTTCTTCTTGTTTCTTGTGCTGGGATGTCTCTATACAAAGTTCTTCATCCTGGGATAGGTGTGTTGAACAGTCTTCAGCGAAACTTTTCTCCTCGTCATCGATTCTGGACTGGGAAAGATGACTTGAAGGAAATGATTGTGTCTCACTGCTCTCCTCGTCATCGATTCTGGACTGGGAAAGATGACTTGAAGGAAATGATTGTGTCTCACTGCTCGCTGGAAGCTGTTCCTGTTGTAGTCTACCCAGGACTGCTTCATCATCATCATCGAGCGTCTCTGAGGACTCGTGGGAGAGAAGACGCTTGAGGTTTATCTTCTTCTTCTCGTCGCTTAGCGGCAGACCATCGATGTCGACAGATGGCGACCTGGTCAGGGTAACTCTGCAGGGCGTGGTAACACTGCAAGAGGTGGTAACACTGCAGGGCGTGGTAACACTGGAGGGCGTGGTAACACTGCCGGAAGTGGTAACACTGCCGGAGGTGGTAACACTGCTGGGAGTGGTAACACTGCAGGAGGTGGTAACACTGCAGGGCGTGGTGGTAACACTGCAGGGAGTGGTAACACTGCAGGGGGTGGTAGCACTGCAGGAGGTGGTAACACTGCAGGGGATGGTAATACTGCAGGGAGTGGTAACACTGCTGGAGATGGTAACACTATCGGAGATGGTAACACTATTGGAAGTGGTAATACTGGTTGATGAGATTCTTCTGTTGGGGGTAGATGTCATGTTTACATTAGAGTCATTCTGCTCTACTACGTCATCAGTATATGCTGTGACGTCATCAGAAATATCCTTTGCAGTAGCAGCAGCTGGCCTAGCAGCTTGTACTACAGGTGTAGCAGATGTTTTAACAACTGTAGCATTATCATTCGTGGCAACTGCTAGCTCATCATCTGTTCTACTAGTTTTAGCAGTAGCTGCTGCAGTGACGTCATTAACAGCTGTGACAGCAGTCGCCTCAGCTGTGTCAGATGCCACTGACAGCTGTCCACAGCTGCTTGAGCTGATCTTTGCTGGGCTGGGTCTAGATGTAGGAGAGGTAAACCGTTGTGGTGAAGTTGGCGTCGTGCCAGCTTTAGTAGACATGTTGTAGAATCACTACGATCAATGGAAGGTATTGAACCGGTCGTGCAAACTTCAATATAAATGTCTTCACACGATAGTGAACGAATATGATAACATCATCAATGCAAAGCTGTGTCTGAAAACATAAACTGCTACGTTAATTAATGGCGTAATTGATACATTAGAATTAGGGCACCTATTGCAAAATCTAAGTAAATATGAGACCTTAATTTGTAAAGAATTAAGTTCACTTAGCAACTTAAAACTGGCCGATAATTAATAAATTAATTCATTAATTGTGAGAATGTTACACGGCTGGTCCATCCTAAAGCCTAAACTTCAGCTGCCAGTGAAACTACAGCAGCTACAACAGCTGCCAGTGAAACTACAGCAGCAGCTACAACAGCTGCCAGTGAACCTTCTGCAGCAGCTACAACAGGTGCCAGTGAAACAACAGCAGCTACAACAGCTGCCAGTTTACCTACAGCAGCTACAACAGCTGCCAGAGAATCTACAGCAGCTACAACAGCTGCCAGTGAAACTACAGCAGCTACAACAGCTGCCAGTGAACCTACAGCAGCTACAACTACAACAGCTGCCAGTGAAACTACAGCAGTTACAACAGCTGTCAGTGAAACTACAGCAGCTAGATCAGCTGCAAGTGAAACTACAGCACCTACAACAGCTGCAAGTGAAACTACAGCAGCTACAACAGCTGTCAGTGAACCTTCTGCAGCAGCTACAACAGCTGTCAGAGAAACTACAGCAGCTACAACAGCGGCTGCCAGTAAGTCTACAGCAGCTACAACAGCGCCTCTCTACAGCGCTCAACCTCAGAGGCACGTTCACTGTATAGAGGCTGTGTATTGAGCCGGTGGCTCATCGGTGTGCTGGGCAAGACCTAACGAGTGGATGAAGTCAAGATCAGCTCAGCAGTTCTCTCTTATATCGGTGTTAGCTGCCTCTTTCGAACACAGACTCAGGCTTAGAATAGTATAACTTGCGCATGATTCGTCGCCGAAGCGACAAACCCATCACATTAGCGACGTTGGAGTGCAAAATCATTTGTAGACAAATTAAATTAAAAATACAAATTAAAAAAACCAATTAAAGTCGTAGACTAAAAATAGTTGAACGGCTGGCGACGTCGATAATATATGCGACCGCGGATCAGTATGTGCGGATTCAAATCCTGGGCTTGCCAGTCACTGACATCGCTTTCGAGTGAGGAAACTAAAATTATCCTTAAATTTTTGATAGCGTATAGGCTACTAAATAAGATTGCACATAATGCGTAATTGAAATTGTCAACAATTGGCGAATTTTTTCACGTTTAATATCAACATTATAGAGTTAATTCCCTGCTTATTCCGCCCGTTTTCTTTCTCTCTCTCTCTTAGATCACTGCCTACTAGCAGGTTCATGGTATATTCCGACCGTTACACTAAATAAACTGCAAATGTTTACTGGAGCTTCGATAGGGTCTCCCAAATATCATCAGGTATAAATTAAACATGACTACATTACATAGGCACACTAGGATTGAATAATTATATGATCTTGTGTATAAAACGAGAATAGACGCATAGAGATAATCTACACTGAACCAGTAAACACAAGCTGTGCTACCCTATACAAGTATAACAGTTCTATCTGTGAAATATGTTGAAAACAAACTCCTGCATTATAAACAAGCACGAAGTCAGCACATGTTAAATAACCAGGCACTGCCTGGTTATAGGCCTATAAACTGAACCTAGGCCTCTCTCTCTCTCTCTCTCTCTCTCTCTCTCTCTCTCTATCTCTCTCTCTTCCATTATCCACACTGTGTGGCTGCTAGTTGATATAACAATGGATCAGAACCGATGAGTCCAGAGGTCATGAACTATACGGGTTATACTCGTCCTATATGTAACAGCACTACGAGCTCTAGTGGCCTAGTGCACCCAGACCATCTCTAGCAACAACAACAACAACATGGGGGCGGGATTTAGCGCACTCGGTTAAGCTGCGCGTCAATTGAACGAATTTAAGCTCCATCGCGCCGGTTAGTACTTTGTGGGCAACCACCTTGGAAGACCGAGTGTTTACAGCTTTGAAAGAAAAAATCCCGAAGGTGTCGGAAGGTTATTCTTAAATCCACGCCGGCTGCAATTGATGCGCCAAAAGGCAACAATTACTAATAACCATGGAGAGCAATGGAGGAAAAAACAAAAATTACAAAAACAGCAACTAAGAAAGGAAACCATGTAAACACATTCGGTATGTAATGTGTGTAACAATATGAATAATAAAAGATTTTACTCTCAAGTCAGGGCGGCTGAGAATCGAACCCACGAGAGTATAATTCACCTCAGGATCTGTCATTTATAACGTCATGACGCCTCTAACCGCTGCGCTATGGAGACATTCAGTAAAACTCCGTGCAAACAATTTCAGTCACCTTTATGCACTAGAAGCGGTGATTGATTGATAATTGGGTATAAATTCACTCCTCTCGGTGCATGGTCGGTATGTTGAGAGCTGTAGTGTGGTCAGCCTTGTCCATTCTTTGTGTAATAACAATAGTCATCCGAGACCTAGCAATCGCACACACTTCCACACACACACACACAGAGGGAGAGACTTAGACTATAAATTGATGCAAGCAATTTGACAATCGCACTGGGAGAGCGAGAGAGAGAAAGAGAGAGAGAGACACTGGGAGAGAGAGAGGGAGAGAGACTAACAGAGACAAAGAGAGAAAAATAGAGAAAGAGAGACTCTCTAACCCCCCCCCCTGGAAAAACCTGACTGCGTTAATAACCTCAGAATCCATATTTTCCTAATGCTCTCGTAGTGTACTGGCTATTGGCAGGTCCATGACATATAACGCCTCCACTTTTCTTTATCTTTCGCTCTCCTCTCTATGTCCACAATAGATAGCGAAGATCTTTAAACAATCTAGCATTCCTAGTCTCGGTCTTCCTCTGCTTCTATTCTGTTTTCTATTACTTTATTTTAGTAGACTCTATCCAAATCTTGTTCCTATTTCTTAATGCATTTATCAGCTGTCTATCTGTACCCACTCTCTCCAGCTATAGGCAACATTAAGATATGGATAGGGTTTATCCTTGTACAAAGGAACAATCGTTGTTCATCGTTGGAATGCTCCTGTATGGAGTGAGAAAGCAGACTATAGGAGCACTGGACTTGCCAGTTGGCAGAACAGTAGAAAGAGTAAATATATATGATTAAACTCTGTGCTGAATGAAATTACGTTATCACTGACAACCAAAGAGAGGAACCATTTGATTCTTTATATTTCTCATTATAGACGCACAGTGTTACACGCACTATTCTTCTGGTATCATATAATACAGATGTAAAATGTTATTCAGCATTGCTACAAGCGTCTACACTTTCTCCGCCCAGACCTTCAATGCCGCTCAGGTCTAGAGACTTGATGACACCACGTGACCCAATCCTCAACGACTATGTTCCGCTGATACATAGCGACACACAGCACCACAATAACACGTTACACACCCTTATCTAAGTCCTACGTTACACACCCTTATCTAAGTCTTAAGTTAAACACCCTTATCTAAGTCCTACGTTAAACAATCATATCCAAGTACTACGTTAAACAATCTTATCTAAGTCCTACGTTACACACCCTTATCTAAGTCCTACGATAAACATCCTTATCTAAGTCCTACGCTAAACACCCTTATCTAAGTCCTACGATAAACACCCTTATCTAAGTCCTACGCTAAACACCCTTATCTAAGTCCTACGATAAACACCCTTATCATAAGCCTAATGTTAAACAGAATTATCTTCCAGAGAGAATTCATTATAATGTCTTGGAGTTGTCATCCAGTTTAAGAAGACAGAATTTCTCAATTGTTTCCACAGTGACTGATACGACAAAGCGGCTTGTTTGTAGTTTTCATACGTCTTCAATGACTCCCTGTTCCTACAACAATAGACATTTCAGTCTGTTCTAAGTACAAGAGAGTCTACAACATTAGACATATCAGTCTGTTCTAGACACAAGAGAGTCTATAACATTAGACATATCAGTCTCTTCTAAACACAAGAGAGTCTATAACAATAGACATATCAGTCTGTCTAAACACAAGAGAGTTTATAACATTAGACATATCAGTCTATTATGAGCACAAGTGAGTCTATAACATTAGACATATCAGTCTATTATAAGCACAAGTGAGTCTATAACATTAGACATATCAGTCTGTTCTAAACACAAGAGAGTCTATAACAATAGACGTATCAGTCTGTCTAAACACAAGAGAGTTTATAACATTAGACATATCAGTCTATTATGAGCACAAGTGAGTCTATAACATTAGACATATCAGTCTATTATAAGCACAAGTGAGTCTATAACATTAGACATATCAGTCTGTTCTAAGCACAAGAGAGTCTATAACAATAGACGTATCAGTCTGTTCTAAGCACGAGAGAGTCTACAACATTAGACATATCAGTCTGTTCTAAGCACAAAAGAGTCTATAACAATAGACGTATCAGTCTGTTCTAAGCACGAGAGAGTCTACAACATTAGACATATCAGTCTGTTCTAAGCACAAAAGAGTCTATAACAATAGACGTATCAGTCTGTTCTAAGCACGAGAGAGTCTACAACATTAGACATATCAGTCTGTTCTAAGCACAAAAGAGTCTATAACAATAGACGTATCAGTCTGTTCTAAGCACGAGAGAGTCTACAACATTAGACATTTCAGTCTGTTCTAAACACAAGAGAGTCTACAACATTAGACATTTCAGTCTGTTCTAAACACAAGAGAGTCTACAACATTAGACATTTCAGTCTGTTCTAAACACAAGAGAGTCTACAACATTAGACATTTCAGTCTGTTCTAAACACAAGAGAGTCTACAACATTAGACATTTCAGTCTGTTCTAAACACAAGAGAGTCTACAACATTAGACATTTCAGTCTGTTCTAAACACAAGAGAGTCTACAACATTAGACATTTCAGTCTGTTCTAAACACAAGAGAGTCTACAACATTAGACATTTCAGTCTGTTCTAAACACAAGAGAGTCTACAACATTAGACATTTCAGTCTGTTCTAAACACAAGAGAGTCTACAACATTAGACATTTCAGTCTGTTCTAAACACAAGAGAGTCTACAACATTAGACATTTCAGTCTGTTCTAAACACAAGAGAGTAGTATTATTTTCAGCGTAATGCACTCATTAACCAACAATGTAACACAATTGTGTACCATATACAAACACATACATGTAATTTTTCTAGGAACACGCTATGTTTTTAGTTGCTATTATATCAACACAACTATTAGCAAAAGCGAAAGCTTTTGCTAAACTATGTTCTGTTTGAAGCCTCTAATTAAATGAGAATTTGAAAGGAAAATTTTTTAATAAATATAATGACATGGGTAACGTCCTCTCAATGTTTTATAATTGAGCTGAACTTAACTTTGTCACTTTAAAACAAGAAAACAAGAAGAAACTGAATACAGTGTAAACATTAATTAACTTAAAAAATCGAGATGATATAAGGCTCAAAGAGTTCGGCACGTATACAGTGATCTGGTAAAAGAACAAAGTTATCAGGAAGCTAATTGTTCTCTTGTTTAAGTCATAATGAGGAAGGTTTTATATACAATGCCGATATACCTTTACACTGATCTGAGAGCGAAGATTTTCTAAGCATTGGGACGACACAAGTGAATATATAAATTAAAAAATTATCAATTCAGTTTCTCTTCTGCTTCACACCTGCAAGTAGAACAGATACCTCAGTGTTGCTGGTAGCCTATATGATGGTATCAGATCACACAGTGCTAGAAACCTCTCAAACAGTGCAGCCTTACACAAGCTGGACCTGTCAATCAATCAATTAATTAACTAATTAAATAGATTGTTAATCAATTAATCGATAAATAGATTAGTTAATAAATCCGTAAATCAAATCAAATAGGAAAATCATAATGGGTATCTATATATACAGTAAATTTCTCTAAGATAAGTCAATGAAGCATTAAGAAGAACAATGGCGAATACCAGACGCCAAAACCGGTGTGACAGTCTAGAACCCTGATAGCCTGGAATATCTACCAATTGATGTCAAGTCAGACACGTGACGATATGACAGAGAAGACTATGATAATTTTAACAATCAGTCAACAGAGATAAAATAGATGAGTCATATAAATATATGACTATTGGCACATAGATGAGTCATATATACACACATGACTAATGTCATATATACACGAATAATGACACATAGATGACTCATATGACTAATGACACATAGAAGACTCATATACACATACATGACTAATGACACAAAGATGACTAATATAAACGTACATGGCTTTTCTGCTGTCTGTGTTTTTCTTGGTCACACCAAGTCTCCTCCCATTGGCTGTTACCTCCTGTATGCCACGCCCATCTCCATCCAAATACCAGGACAGAGCTACATGGCACAATAGTAACCATTAAATACACATATCAAATAGAAAAAAATCAAATAAAATAAAAAAAGATCAAATAGAAAGTATTCACTACACAGGCATTACAAAGCAAAGAAAAGCAGGTAAAGCTAATGTTAACGTCAGTTTCCTCACTCAAAAGCGATGTCAGCGACGGGCGAGCCCAGGATTTGAACCCCGCACACACTGATTCGCAGTCGAGTATCTTACCGCCACTGGCTCCAGCCAGTTACAGCAAATAATTACATGTACAATCTGTCCGAAGTGACTAGAATATATGTTTAAAATCAAGATATAGAATACCCAGGTTAAAGGACTTAAGAAAACTATTTAGCAAACTAACTGTAAAAAGACTACAATACTCAGAAATGAGACCAAAGGTCATGGGTTAAAAGCCGCAGTTTGTTTTCTCGTTAGGACATCTGTGACAGCTGAGCCCGGATATACTCATCTGCAGATGAAACCTTTCAATCTGCCACAGGCTAAGTCAAATAAAATAGAAACAGTTTAACGACATCTAATCGTATCTATAACAAAACTTAAAATACCTCTCGCTTCATTAGTCTACGATTTAACAATAATTTTAAAGAAAATCTTTTAGAGACATTCTATCATAAGATTTATAGGGCGTTAGTTTCAAAGTAAATCCAAAGAACAGAAATACTTAAATGTTCAAGCAAATGTTGGGTATGCAACAATATTTTTAATTTAGTAATTTCATTAAGAACCTGAAGCAGAAGGAACTATTTTTGTTCCAGTCTTTGCAGTAAACTGAACAGCTTGTTTACTATGTTCGAAAGTAGTCCCCTGAGCATGTAGGAATACAGGGCACTGGATGCCTATATGAGATGTAGTGCAGCTCAGCGGTATTGCTACACGATCAAATAGTGCCCTTCTGATAACATCTGCTGAGTAAAGATCTCTGTAAATAGTTAAACAAGTTTTAAAACACACAGATAAATATATGCACACAGAAACCATGTGAAGAATCTAATTAATCAACACAATTTCATATTTAACTTGATTAAAACACCACAAACACTCGCATTAATTATATCCCTGTCCTACAGTGACTAAATGAGTCAAGAGATAAACAGAGTTGTGAAGCTGGACTTCATGCTATTATTATTATTAATAATTATTGTTACTACTACTACTAATTTTTAACCCCCTAAGAAGCGTTTTTTAGCATTTATTATTATTATTATTATAATTATTATTATTATTCACAATGAAAACTTATACAGCAGTTTCATAGCCCCATTAAAGTAAAACATCTTCATCCTCCACTCATTAAGAAGTCTCAGATCAAAGTAAATATTGTTGTGTAGGACTATAGTCTTCTGCTGAACTATTGGCAGCATCAATTAGGCCTCTGATTGCAGATATGTACAATGAGAATCGAATCCAAGGCTGACATGCTAATCATAGCCTATTAAGAGAAGAAACAGTACTCTCAGCTCATTTAATTCAGTTCCATCCTTTAATCATAGTTTGTTAATGCACTGAAACAATTAAATGGATCAAATGTTTAAAGTGGTGCTATTAGTTAGTAAGACACACGATAGTGGAGTAACATAACATAACATAACATAACGGCACTCTAGGTCAGGAAGCACCGATGCTTGTTTAATGCCCATTTCCTCCTTCCTCTCCATGGTTATTAGTAATCGTTGCCTTTTGTTAGCGCATCCATTGCAGCCGGCGCGGATTATAGAATAACCTTCCATCACCCTGGAATTTTTTGCCTTCGTAAGCTGTCAATACTCGGTTTTACCAGGTGGTCACCCACAAAGTACTAACCGAGTTCGATGTTGCTTAACTTCGCTAATTGACGCGCAACTAAACCAAGTTGGCTAAATCCCGCCTATAAGAATAGACAATTATCTGTAATACATAGCAGTACAGCACGTAGAATTGCTGCTCTAACCCTCCCACAGTGATAGACTTGAAGTGTATGGGGTGAGAGAGCACGTGACTCAAGCACGCTCCCTGTGCTCCCACAACAATCCACCGAGCCATCTTATCACTGCACGACATGCTCAGACTTCTCTCTCCCCTCCCTGGCTTGCCCCTCAACACCCCCACCACGTGATACCCCGCCCCCTGGGATTTACCGTCCTGGGATTCCCCAGAGACACATTTAGCCCCTGTTCTGTGAATATCCGGTAGTGATGAGTCATTGGGTAGTGATGAGTCGTTAGGTAGTGATGAGTCATTAGGTAGTGATGAGTCATTAGGTAGTGATGAGTAATTAGGTAGTGAGGAGTCATCAGTGGAATTAGCCGCTACACAGGATTTTATTAGCGATGGTTCTGTGACATTCTTTAATTTCTTTGGATTAGATTCAAATAAATTTGATTCATCAAACTTTCTCTTTCCAGTGAATGGGATGGAAGTGACTCCATTGCTCTTCCTGCAAGCCCTATCCATTAGCTCACCCACAGACAGTGGAGAAAATATCTGACGTTCAGAGTCAGAGACCATAGATACGCTCTGCTGACTGTGAGAGTGGTTGACCATAGATACGCTCTGCTGACTGTGAGAGTGGTTGGCCATAGATACGCTCTGCTGACTGTGAGAGTGGTTGACCATAGATACGCCCTGCCCAATGTGTGACTGCCTCTCTGGTACACTCTCTCCCACATTATCTTCCTCCTCTACCACTGATCCACTCGTCTTAGGTATGATTGAGGCGTCTCCACCTACATACAAGCAGCCAGCCAGGGTCATATAGTATTGTATAACATATAATATTATATAACAAGATCATATAATATTATATAACAAGATCATATAATATTATATAACAAGATCATATAATATTATATAACAAGATCATATAATATTGTATAACAAGATCATATAATATTGTATAATAAGCTCATCAACAATGACATTATTAAAAGACATTATTAGAATGCATCAACAATGACATTAGATGTAATCAACACTAGATCCACACTACTAATGAAAGCTTACAGTGAAAGTAAAACGTCTCAGACGTGTGAGCAGTAACATACAGTGAAGTGACATAGAGAGACATACAGTGACATAGAGAGACACACAGAGAGACATACAGTGACATACAGGGCACGTGGGAAGTGTAGAAATGAAACGTGATGTTTGTCTTCAAGCTCATTCTGTTATCAGACCCTCTCTCAAATATACACGTAGAGTCATCTGACACTGTATAGATCTTGACCAGCTCTTCATACAGATATCTAGAGTCAATACAACAATCAATTGATATAACTAGTCATCTGACACTGTATAGATCTTGACCAGCTCTTCATACAGATATCTAGAGTCAATACAACAATCAATTGATATAACAAATCCTAATATACAGTACAGTGAAAGGTTAGAGTATCATAATGCATATGATGTCAGAGAAATTACTAAATAAGTACACTGATAACAATGACTAGTACTTTAGGTACACTGATAACAATGACTAGTATTTTAGGTACACTGATAGCAATGACTAGTACTTTAGGTACACTGATAACAATGACTAGTACTTTAGGTACACTGATAGCAATGACTAGTACTTTAGGTACACTGATAACAATGACTAGTACTTTAGGTACACTGATAACAATGACTAGTACTTTAAGTACACTGATAACAATGACAAGTACTTTAAGTATACTTATATCAGAGAATGATATTTTAAATACAATAAGTACACCTATAGCTGAGACAAATATTTCAAGTACCTGAGTAAAGCCCTCCTAGCTATCACTTCTGCATGACTATCATTCAGTACCCTCCCTCTCTCGCACATCTTACTCCTGCCTATGCACTTTGACCCCGTACCCATGGCTACGACCTTAAGATGCTCACCACTGGTTGCCATGACAACAGCTGACATCAGCGTCCACTCTCGATGTTGTTGTGGTTTGCCGTTCTTCTTCAGTACTTGAACGTAGTGGTCAGCACACAGCCGAGCCACTCTACGTCCAAAATCATCGTTGAGAGTCGAATCAGTCAAAGAAATCTCCAACGTCATATCTTGATATCACAGAAAAATAGAGACATTAAATAATATTAGGTATTAGCAATAATAATAGTAATTAATTATATATCAAAATATGGCAATTTATGTCCCTGACATCATCTTTGTATGAGAAAATGAACAATAAACCTTTGTTATTATTTTATGTTAAATAATATTTATTCAAATCTTTAGCATTTCAAACAACTTTTTTTATAAAAAAATGCTACTTATTGCACCCTCATCGCTAACTTTATTTAGACTTAACATTGCAAATGACATATGGGGAGATTGATGGAAGTTTAGAAAATATTTAGTTATTATATTCCTGTAACTCTTCAAGTCCTAATGAACTCATGCAGTGCTTTAAATTTACCTCACACTAGATCACTATCGCACACTACAGAAGACTCTTTGGAAAATAAATTGGTAAATAAGTTGCAATGTAATTTTGTATATGTTAAAATTATGGCACAATATCCTGTTGCTAAACGGCTGGAGTATGTTGCGTATAAATAATAATAATACCAAAGATTAGAGTGATAATGTCATTCATGACAACATCGAACACTACTGAGACAAATCCAAGCTAGTGAGCAGAAAGAAAATCCAAAACGGTGCAAATTCCAAAATCCAAAAATCAGTGCAAAGAAATAAAAATATAAACTTTTTGTAATCTTTGGACTGATTTTAGAATTTGCATAATTTTTGGTCTCACCCGCTTGAATTCGTTTCAAGAATGTTCGATGTTGTCGTTGATGACAGTAACACTTCAATTATTGTTATTATCATTGTTACTGTTATTGGTGATATATAATAAATCTTAATAAAATAAAATAAAAAGTTCCAGTCATATCAATGTTTACAAACAAACCATAGCATAGCCGGAAATACAAAAGTAAAAGGAATGAAACCCTTTTTAATTAGTTTTTAATTAGTTCTTTTTTAATTACTTTTTTAAAAAAGTAATGAAACCCAGCCCTCACATTATATGCAACGATAACTTATATGTCGTGGACTGCCTTACTGCCTGCCCGTCCTCGAGCGGTTATCTACATCTGTACTCGCTCTCCGGCCGGCAGTGTTTTGAGACGGCAGCTTTATCGTCGAATGTTTTACTAACGGTACCGCTTGTCAGGAGGAACCGAGTTGCTGCGTCTTCAGATGATACTTCTTTCCCGGTATCATCCGTCTCGATAGGCCTTTCTTGGTCGTTACCGACTGAGTAGGCCAAGGTCCAACCCCCCTTGCCTACTTCGTAATTGGGTTCTCGGGAACCCGGTGCACAGCGTCCGCGCTGGCCCGAGTCGGGAGTAGAAGCATACTCCACAGTCTTCTACGTATTTAGACGATGACGGTTGAGTTTCTTCCATGCTCCCTTGATAGATTCTATCCTGTGATATTCGTGGGTCTCGGTGCGAAGTGATATGGTGACCCGAACCGGTAGTGGAAGCGTCTGCATTATCTTGGGCGATCACGGTTTGATTCTCTAGCCAGCTTCCACTATTTTATAAACTGTGATAGTAAGATAATTTAGTTATGATTGGTTGTTGTTTTAAACGTGCGACGAACTTTATAATCTTCTTTACCCTAAATTAACAACTTTTCCCTATACCCCTTTTATAGGACTTATCGTAGTTTCTACTTTCCGCCTTTGCTGAAGTTAGTATTTGGCCTTCCTTGTAGTCTCTGCAGAAATTCGGTAATGATAAGGTCACTGGTAATGGGTGGGTAATCCTACGTCCCGCCTTCTAGACGAACTCGACGGGCCAGGCCCATGCCGTTTAGCCTCAGAAAAAGACCCGCCTGCAGAGACACACTCGACCCAGGAGCTTAGCAAATACCCGCAGAGACGGACTCGACCCGAGTATTGCCGTGGACTACCATCCTCCTCGCCTGCAGAGACACACTCGACCCAGGCGCTTAGCAAATACCCGCAGAGACGGACTCGACCCGAGTATTGCCGTAGACTACCAGCCTCTTACCTGGGCCTACCCACGGGGACACCGAACTCTCTCGCCTCCAATTAGCCTTCGCGGCTTGGGACATTAACCAACCTGAGGGGCCCCCTTACCTATCCCGTAGGGAGTCAGTAAGGGGAAGGATCATTGAGACTCGATCCTTTATGAGAACTACACGTTGTACACCGTATAGACCCATCGGAGCCGCCCTCCTGGGAACCTACTCAGACGAACCAAGTAGGCCCCCGGCCCCAACTTGTTTCTACTGTATCTGGCTTCTCCTTATATACACCGCTGTCGATCGATGTCAAACGCTTCTATCGAATCACAGCGCTTCTTCGCTTAGCTAATTTACGACGCAGCTGCGTCACTTTGGAAATACCCTTCGTAATAATCTATCTATACACACCTATAACCTCGGCTTCTATCGTCTATTATAAATCTTTGGAAAAACCCTACGTCACTTATTATTTATAAATAACTGCTCTATAATATTAGCTTTCTATCTATAATATATATTTCCTAATATATTAATAACTGCTGTATAATATCTGTTTTCTATCTATAATATATATTTCTTAATATAATAATTGTGAACAAGGCGTGTTCATTACATTATACATCAGAACAAATGAAAAAATGGAGTCTTGCAATTAAAACACGAAGACTAAAATGGATAGGTCACTTACTTAGATTACCGAACAATGCACCTGTAAAACTTGCTTTAAACGAGAATTAAAATTCTCAGACAAAAAAAGAGGTTGTCAAAATAAACAAACATGGATCAAATTAGTAAATAAAGATCTCAAAGATATAAATCAGAATTTGAACATATTAGATAAGAGCATCTGTGATCTGGCTGAGGATAGAGCGAAGTGGAGTCAATTAAACTTGAAGCCTACTGCAGGGTCCAAATAGGACGTAGAAATCTCAGTAGTAGTAGTAATGAAACCCTAAACTTCATCAACCCACTTAATTAAAGCAAAACCAAACATAATTTTTTATTTAAATCCTCGACCTCTAGCAACAAATCTTAGAATCAGATTTTTTTAATTAAACTTCCATGTAGCTCAAATCAGGTTTATGATAGTTGTATATTAATTCTGCAGTTTTAGAACATAAAATTGACATCAGTTATTCTAGGATGATCGCCTCTTCTGATTTCGAGATTAGGGCTAAACGTTAACCTATATGTCCAACTTCCGTGATCAAAGTTTAATGTCTCGCGTAGTTAATAAAATGCAGCATTTTGTTACCTGGTATTGAAAATTAAAATTAATTAGTCCTGTGAGATGTCTTAATTTATATTTGGTAGGGCTCTATAAAGCCATCTGAGTGTACTTTCCTACAGTCTGAACTTTAGATCTGGAATTCTCTTCCAACCACTCTTTGAAAGTATACGCAACGTCCAAAATTCTGCAAAGTCTAAAATCAAACCACCAGTCAAAAAGAATGTAAACACGCATTATAGTGAAATGATCAACTATGTTAATATCTATCACTTTTTAATACCACATATTTAAACCGTAAGGCAATTTAGACCATTTTCCGTATAACCAGTCCAGTGAACGTCCGAGATTTTACTCTCAGATCAGCGCGGCTGGGATTCGAACCCTTGAGGGTTTAATTCACCTCAGGATCTGTCATTTAGAACCAGTGGCGGATTGGCTCCCAAAGGCCCACTGAGGAAATTTTTGCGACAAGAAGAATCAAATTATAACAGAACCTGTAATTTCATGCAGTAGTTATTTTGGCAACGTTGTGATATTATATTCTTTCAGTACTCCTCCTCCCGCTTCTAATATTTATTCGCCGGTTTTAGCCTGATCTCAAGTGGTCAAATTTCACATTTTTACCGTTCAAATTCAAATTTTTCTTTCGTTTTCATTTAATTTTTTTTGCTGCAGGGGGCCCATGGGATCCATAGGGTGAGGGGGGGCCCACTGAGGGATCCCTCAGTCCCTCACCAGGCCAGTCCGCCCCTGTTTAGAACTTCATGACGTTACCCCTACGCTATTAAGACAGTCCAAAGTAAGTTGCGACCAGCACATAAACCTCATTTTCTTAAATTCTCTTCATCATTGGACTGGTTTTATGGATTTCTAAATGTGGAACGCTTTGGACCTTCTCTTCCACATCAACTTGAATTTGTATTAATAGTGCTTGAGATTTCATGGACGACAATTGTAGTTTTCCAATCTTCGGAAATCTTCATTTGAATCACATCAGCCTTTGCTTTCCTATGAGCAGTTCCATAGGCAGTTGAAGACCTATCTTTTCCATCCAGTGTCCATGAGCAGCGACCTGCGTCCAAACCACCTTTTCTTTAACTCCCTTTACTTTGGACTGAATTTCTGGATTTTGGAATTTGCACCGTTTTTGGACCTTCTTTTATGCTCGCCGGCTTGATTTTGTCTCAATAGTGCTCGATGTTGTCATTGATGACTGTAGCACTCTAATTGTTGTTATTATGTTACTATTATGTTATAATGAAAAAGAGGAAGAAGAGCTATAAATATTAAATCACCCGGATGTTGGTGAATTTTTTTGTTTGAGAAATTAATTCTCTAAATTAAATTTTTTTTAGTTTTTGCCTAACTCCGAGACTCTCTTTATAGCCAAATCTTCCTGCATATAGTTTAGCTACAGGTAAAATTTAAATTTTAAAAGTATATTAACAATTAAGCCCATATACGCGTTATTTTTTTATTAAATAACGAGAGTTTAATTAAATTTTTCCAAAAAACAGCTGATATTATTTTTTGACAGAATTAAACAATAGATTTTTGTATATATATATATATATATATATATATATATATATATATATATATATATATATATATATATATATATATAGCTTAATTAAGACTTTTTGTGTGTGTTTGTAATAATTGTGTGAGTATTCAAATGTAGAGTTTTTCTGTTACAGAACTGAAAACTTCTAGAAGCATTGAAGCTATTTGGTAAATTAACAACTTTGATAGAATTTCCAGAGATAGAGTAAAACTATTAAAGTTTCAAACAGTTTAGCTAAGTTATTAATAGTTGCTTTTGTCTATCCATTAGTAGCTGTCAAAGCTCTCCTTCTAGAGCGACAGTATTCAGTTTAAGCTGCTGACAACATAAAGAAGCAGATAATTAAAGAAGAATAAAAGTGTTTAGATTGATAGACACACTGTGTGGGAATGTAATTTAAAACTTTCATACTGGTAGCTTAAGACTTTTTAGAGAAAGTGAAGCACTAACAGAGAGGCAGGGAGAGTGGTTTGTGGAGGGATATATAGTGGTAGCACGTGGTTAAGGAGTGGTGGACAGCAGTAGAGAGACATGGAGGCTGCAGCAGACCAGGGCAGGGTTGACACTACGATGGCAATGCCTCGTGTGCCATCACCCAATGAACTGACGAATCCTGTCGCTGAGAATTGGTGCTACACGCAGGTTGGTGCCCCTCTGTCATCTATTGATCATCTGTATCTAATATTAATTAAAACTTATCATCAGATACTCCTATCATAATCATATTAATTTCTCTGTATCTAGATCAGTGGCATTTGTATTCTGAGATAATCTATGTATAGGAAAAAATGCTAAAGACTAGTCCAATGTCAGTATGGAATCTGAAGAATACATCAGGCTGTGATATGAATCATCTACTTACAGATCCATTTGTGTACTGATGTATTTCACTCATTTCTACTGCAGTGTCATAACATCATAAGTGTAAGGCAGATGAATAAGTACAGAATTTTATAGAATTATCGGAGCTTGCGCTAATTAGTGGAACTTTGCTCTGTATCTATTTATTGTAAGCTCTGCGGGTTCACATCATTGTTTTTTAAGTATGATGATACTTGTATAGATATTGTCGTTACAATGCATTACTAGGAAGGACAGAATGGAAAGTGAATGTGAGGATGAATTTGAATGTTGAGGGGATCGGGGATAGTTTGGCTCCGTCGAGATTGAGATGGTATGGGCATATTGTGAGAAAGGCAGATGAGGATGTAGTAAAGAGAGTTTGGAGGGGTGAGCTGGATGTTAAGGTGGAAAAAGATAGACCACAATTGACGCGGGATGCGGTAATTATGAACAACATGAAAAATAGGGGATTGGCAGAAGATATGGTGTGGGACAGGGAGGACTAGAAAAAGTCTATTCTTATCCCGACCCTGGTTACACTGGGATTTAAGGGAAGATGATGATGATGTTATTATCATGCACACAGAAATGAATTATCGTAATATTGACAGCAGTTTCTGTGCCCTCGTTTGATAGGTTAAAGTGGTGAAGTTCTCGTACATGTGGACTATCAACAACTTTAGTTTCTGCAGGGAAGAGATGGGAGAAGTACTTAAGAGCTCCAGCTTCTCTGCAGGTGCCAACGACAAACTCAAATGGTTTGTTCCACTTCTTCAACTCTATAGAACTCTTGACGATTTACTTTATCTATTTTTCCTTGTCTCTACTTTTAATTATTAAAACTTAAAATGTTTTTTAATATTTAAATGTTAACATTTCTATATGGTAACAATATTAATGAATTAATGATTATTAACCTATTTTTGTATAATTCAAGAGGTTCTATCTGGATAATCATGAAATGAGGAACACAGATTCATTGTTCAAGCTCTCTTTACTTGATATAGGCAACGGCTAATTATCTGTTGTGTACCAGTGTCTGAGAGTTAATCCTAAGGGATTAGATGAGTAGACAAGGATTATCTATTGTGTGCAGGTGTCTGAGAGTTAATCCTAAGTGATTAGATGAGTAGAGCAAGGATTATCTGTTGTGTGCAGGTGTCAGAGAGTTAATCTTAAGGAATTAGATGAGGAGAGCAAGGATTATCTGTTGTGTACAGGTGTCTGAGAGTTAATCCTAAGGGATTAGATGAGTAGACAAGGATTATCTATTGTGTGCAGGTGTCTGAGAGTTAATCCTAAGTGATTAGATGAGTAGAGCAAGGATTATCTGTTGTGTACAGGTGTCTGAGAGTTAATCCTAAGGGATTAGATGAGGAAAGCAAGGATTACCTATCTCTCTACCTGCTGCTAGTGAACTGTAACAAGACTGAGGTGAGGGCTAAGTTCAAGTTCTCGATACTGAACGCTAAAAGAGAGGAGACAAAGGCGATGGAGAGTCAGAGAGCTTACAGGTTTGTGCAGGGTAAGGACTGGGGCTTCAAGAAGTTCATCAGGAGGGACTTTCTCATGGATGAGGCTAATGGTTTACTCCCCGACGACAAACTCACCATATTCTGTGAGGTAATCAAACACAATCGTTATTGTTCTCTATCTACTATAGTATAATAATCAATTTTACTGCTCTCTGTCTACTATATAATATATATATACTGTACTACACTGCGCTGTACTGCTGTCTTTCTACTATATAGTATTTATCAACTGTACTGCATTGCTCTGTACTGCTCTCTATCTACTATATTGTATATACCAGCTGTACTGCATTGCTCTGTACTGCTCTATATCTACCATATAGTATATATCAACTGTACTGCATTGCTCTGTACTGCTCTCTTTCTACTATATAGTATTTATCAACTGTACTGCATTGCTCTTTACTGCTCTCTATCTACTATATTGTATATATCAGTTGTACTGCCTTGCTCTGTACGGCTCTATATCTACCATATAGTATAATCAACTGTACTGCATTGCTCTGTACTGCTCTCTATCTACTATATAGTATTTATCTACTGTACTGCATTGCTCTATACTGCTCTCTATCTACTATATAGTATATATCAACTGTACTGCATTGCTCTATACTGCTCTCTATCTACTATATAGTATATATCAACTGTACTACACTGCTCTGTACTGCTCTCTATCTACTATATAGTATTTATCAACTGTACTGCATTGCTCTTTACTGCTCTCTATCTACTATATAGTATTTATCTACTGTACTGCATTGCTCTATACTGCTCTCTGTACTATATAGTATTTATCTGCTGTACTGCATTGCTCTGTACTGCTCTCTATCTACTATATAGTATATATCAACTGTACTGCATTGCTCTATACTGCTCTCTATCTACTATATAGTATATATCAACTGTACTACACTGCTCTGTACTGCTCTCTATCTACTATATAGTATCTATCAACTGTACTGCATTGCTCTGTACTGCTCTAATAAACAATGCTGTGTGTGTGTACCTGTGTATGTGTGTGTGTGTGTGTATGTACCTGTGTGTGTGTAGGTAAGTGTGGTTGGAGAGACGCTGTGAACGTATCAGGACAGTCTAGCTGCACACCTGTGTACCTGTATGTGTATGTGTGTGTGTGTGTACCTGTGTGTGTGTGTGTGTATGTGTGTAGATAAGTGTGGTGGAAGAGACGGTGAATGTATCAGGACAGTCTAGCTGCACTCCTGTGTGTGTGTATGTATGTATGTGTGTACCTGTGTGTATGTGTGTACCTCTGTGTGTGTGTGTGTGTATGTGTGTAGGTAAGTGTGGTGGGAGAGACAGTAAATGTGTCAGGACAGTCTAGCTGCACACCTGTGTACCTGTATGTGTATGTGTGTGTGTGTGTATGTGTGTAGAATGTCTAAATAGCATAGGGGTAACGTCATGAAGTTTTAAATGACAAATCCTGAGGTGAATGGAACCCTCGTGGATTCGAATCCCGGCCGCGCTGATCTGAGAGTAAAATCTCGGACATTCACTGGACTGGCTATACGGAAAATGGTCCAATTTGCCTGACGGATTAGACATGTGGTATTAAAAAGTGACAGATATCAACATAGTTGATTATTCACTATAATGGGTGTTTACTTTTTTTCTTTTTTTTGTACCTGTGTGTGTGTGTGTGTGTACCTGTGTGTGTGTATGTGTGTAGGTAAGTGTGGTGGGAGAGACAGTGAATGTATCAGGACAGTCTAGTTGCACACCTGAGTGTGTGTGTGTGTGTGTGTGTATGTGTGTAGGTAAGTGTGGTTGGAGAGACAGTGAATGTATCAGGACAGTCTAGCTGAACACCTGTGTACCTGTATGTGTGTGTGTGTATGTATGTGTGTACCTGTATGTGTGTGTGTATGTGTGTGTGTGTGTGTGTGTGTGTGTGTGTGTGTGTGTGTAGGTAAGTGTGGTGGGAGAGACAGTGAACGTATCGGGACAGTCTAGCTGCACTCCTGTGTGTGTGTGTGTATGTATGTATGTGTGTACCTGTGTGTATGTGTGTGTGTACCTGTGTGTGTAGGTAAGTGTGGTAGGTGAGACAGTGAACGTATTGGGACAGTCTAGCTGCACTCCTGTGTGTGTGTGTATGTATGTGTGTGTACCTGTGTGTATGTGTTGTGTACCTGTGTGTGTAAGTGTGGTAGGTGAGACAGTGAACGTATTGGGACAGTCTAGCTGCACTCCTGTGTGTGTGTGTATGTATGTGTGTACCTGTGTATATGTGTGTATGTGTTTGTGTACCTGTGTGTGTGTGTGTGAATGTGTGTAGGTAAGTGTGGTAGGAGAGACAGTGAACGTATCGGGACAGTCTAGCTGCACTCCTGTGTGTGTGTGTATGTATGTGTGTACCTGTGTATATGTGTGTATGTGTTTGTGTACCTGTGTGTGTGTGTGTGAATGTGTGTAGGTAAGTGTGGTAGGAGAGACAGTGAACGTATCGGGACAGTCTAGCTGCACGCCTGTGAGGATACCAGACTGCAGACTGTCTGATGACCTAGCTGCACTCTACGAGAGGTCATCATTCACTGACGTCACGCTGTCTGTGGGGGGCAGGGACTTCCAGGTCCACAAAGCCATACTCGCCGGTCAGTATCTGCTGTCGTCAATGACAACATTGAGCACTGTAGAGCCAAGGCTTAGCCGACAAGCAGGGATCAAAGGGTGACCTCCCTGACATTTCCTTGTGGCGAGGAACCGGACGAGAAATTCTTATTGATTGATTGATTCTAAATTATGAAATTTCTGTATTCAGAAAACCAGTCCTTAGATGAGAAACTAATTCTAATTAATGAATTATATGAACCTCAGGACACTGTCCACATTTTATGAAAGCCTTGCAAACATTATTGGTGGATTATTGTTGACTTTAATCTCATTACTGAGATGTATGTTATAAAAGAGTTAAAACTTGTGCTAGAATATATATTCCCTGCTCATGTAATAAAAACAACACAATGAAAAGTTTCTATATTAAGTTGCTCTCTGTTGTTATTAGGTTGTCATTGACATTAATTGTTGTTGCTATCATGTTGCTGTTATTTCTGCCATGTTGTTGTTGCTATCATGTTGTTGTTATTGCTATCATGTTGTTGTTGTTGCTATCATGTTGTTGTTATTGCTATCATGTTGTTGTTGT
Source organism: Enchytraeus crypticus (assembly GCA_905160935.1). Lineage (NCBI taxonomy): Eukaryota > Metazoa > Annelida > Clitellata > Enchytraeida > Enchytraeidae > Enchytraeus > Enchytraeus crypticus. The sequence goes on along the minus strand of CAJHZI010000449.1, from coordinate 1,766,881 downwards.
TGCTATCATGTTGTTATTGCTGCCATGTTGTTGTAGTTACTATCATGTTGCTATTGCTGCCATGCTGTTGGTGTTGCTGTCATGTTGTTGGTGTTGCTACCATGTTGTTGTTGTTGTTGTTGTTATTGCTGCCATGTTGTTGTTGTTGCTATCATGTTGTTGTTATTGCTATCATGATGTTGTTATTGCTGCCATGTTGTTGTTGTTGCTATCATGTTGTTGTTATTGCTATCATGATGTTGTTATTGCTATCGTGTTGTTGTTGTTTGCACAGCTCGCTCCGTTGTATTTAATGCCATGTTTGAACATGAAATGGAAGAGAGAAAACAGGTTCGTATTCGGTTGATTTACTCGAGTCATCTTGTAATAGTTATTATCTGTGATTAATATTGTTAGTTATTATTAGTATCATTTGTAATTATTGTTAGTTATTAGTCCAATCGTTGGTTAGTATTAATTATTAGTGTTTCATATTTGTACTCTGTCAAATAAGTTATAATATTAAATTTATTTGTTTTATTTCTTTATTATTTAGCTATAAATAGAATGGCATAGAGATAATGTAGTCTATAATCACATAGAGATAATGTAGTCTATAATCACATAGAGATAATGTAGTCTATAATCACATAGAGATAATGTAGTCTATAATCACATAGAGATAATGTAGTCTATAATCACATAGAGATAATGTAGTCTATAATCACATAGAGATAATGTAGTCTATAATCACATAGAGATAATGTAGTCTATAATCACATAGAGATAATGTAGTCTATAATCACATAGAGATAATGTAGTCTATAATCACATAGAGATAATGTAGTCTATAATCACATAGAGATAATGTAGTCTATAATCACATAGAGATAATGTAGTCTATAATCACATAGAGATAATGTAGTCTATAATCACATAGAGATAATGTAGTCTATAATCACATAGAGATAATGTAGTCTATAATCACATAGAGATAATGTAGTCTATAATCACATAGAGATAATGTAGTCTATAATCACATAGAGATAATGTAGTCTATAATCACATAGAGATAATGTAGTCTATAATCACATAGAGATAATGTAGTCTATAATCACATAGAGATAATGTAGTCTATAATCACATAGAGATAATGTAGTCTATAATCACATAGAGATAATGTAGTCTATAATCACATAGAGATAATGTAGTCTATAATCACATAGAGATAATGTAGTCTATAATCACATAGAGATAATGTAGTCTATAATCACATAGAGATAATGTAGTCTATAATCACATAGAGATAATGTAGTCTATAATCACATAGAGATAATGTAGTCTATAATCACATAGAGATAATGTAGTCTATAATCACATAGAGATAATGTAGTCTATAATCACATAGAGATAAATTAAATGTAATCTAGTTATTCTATAAATAGATTCACGTAGAGATAACGTAATGTTATTTCTATGAACAGAATCACGTAGGGACAACGTAATGTTATTTCTATAAACAGAATCACGTAGAGATAACAGATGTTGATCACACAGTGATGTCTGAGATGCTGAGGTTTATTTACACCGGTAAAGTCTCAAACCTAGACAAGATGGCCGACGAACTACTTGCAGCTGCAGATAAGGTATCTAGAGTTTGCACCGTTTTTGGACCTTCTTTTTGCTCGCCGACTGCATTTTGTCTCACTAGTGCTCGATGTTGTCATTGATAACTGTAGCACTCTAATTGTTGTTATATATCTGACTCCAACTCACTCTTTTCCTTTTCTCGCTCGCTCACTTGTGGTATGTGAACAAATCATTGGTTGATTACTTTGTCTGTAGAATTGAAGTGTTAACATAATGGATGTAATAGAAAGAAAGCTCGCTGTTACTTAATAAGTGAAAGAAGAATCAGCTAACCCAGTGGATGAACTTTCACCTAGTCCAGTGGTGGATGAACTTTCACCTAATCCAGTGGCCAAGTATGCCCTAGAGAGGTTAAAGGGCATGTGTATGTGTGTAGTATGCCCTGGAGAGGTTAAAGATCATGCGTGTGTGTAGTATGCCCTGGAGAGGTTAAAGGTCATGAGTGTGTGTAGTATGCCCTGGAGAGGTTAAAGGTCATGTGTGTATAGTATGCCCTGGAGAGGTTAAAGGTAGTGTGTGTGTGTGTGTAGTATGCCCTGGAGAGGTTAAAGGTTGTGTGTGTGTGTAGTATGCCCTGGAGAGGTTAAAGGTCAGGAGTGTGTGTAGTATGCCCTGGAGAGGTTAAAGGTCATGTGTGTGTAGTATTCCCTGGAGAGGTTAATGGTCATGTGTGTGTATAGTATGCCCTGGAGAGGTTAAAGGTGATGTGTGAGGAGGCGCTGTGTAGTTCACTGACAGTGGAGACTGTGTGTGATGTGCTGGTGCTGGCTGATCTACACAGTGCTGAACAACTCAAGAACCATGCCATGGACTTCATCAACAGGTCTGCTCCTCTCTCTACTAAAAGCTAAAGTTAACGTCAGTTTCCTCATTCGAAAGCGATGTCAGTGACGGGCGAGCCCAGGATTTGAACCCTGTACCTACTGATCCGCGGTCGAGTATCTAACTGACTTCGCCATTGGCTCCAGCCGATGGCTGTTACTTGTTATCAGTTTTTTGTTTTGTTACACACATGACATTCCACATGTTTATATATAGTTTCCTTTCTTATGGTTGCTGTTTTGTAGTTTTCGTTAATCCCTACGTTCCTCTCCATGGTAATTAGTAATCGTTACCATTTGTTGGCGCCTAAATTGCAGCCGGTGCGGATATAAGAATAACCTTCCAACACCTCGGGATTTTTTCTTTCAAAGCTGCCAACACACGGTCTTCCAAGGTGGTCGCCCACAAAGTACTAACCAGCGCGATGGAGCTTAACTTCGTTCACTTGATGTGCAGCTTAACCGAGTGCCCTAAATCCCGCCCCCAGTTGAGACTGCCCATCACTTAGGTGCTCATCACTAGGTGCCCATCACTAGGTGCCCATCACTTATGTGCCCATCTCTAGGTGTACATCACTTAGGTGTCCATCACTTATGTGTCCATCACTAGGTGCCCATCACTTATGTGCCCATCACTTATGTGTTCATCACTTATGTGCCCATCACTTAGGTGTCCATCATTATGTGCCCATCACTTATGTGCCCATCACTTAGGTGCCCATCACTTAGGTGTCTATCACTTATGTGCCCATCACTTAGGTGAAAGGATCGTCTAGGAGTCTAGGTGCTACATCCTAGCTCTCAGCTGATAGAACACTCAGCTGCTGCTGCTCCTATTCTTGTGATGTTTTGTCCAGTAACTCTATTCCGTAGATCTAATGTCTCCATCTTACAGTTTTCAATACTGTTATCTTTTTAACATTTTTATAACATTTGTGATCATTTTATACAAGGTGGGGGCTCTGTTGTTTGAAGTTGAGGGTTATGGTTAGTGATAATTAAAATGTGTTTTGATCAACTGACTGATTGATTGACTGATTGATTGTTTGATTGATTGATTGACTGATTGATTGACTTACTGATGGATTGATTGACAGATTGATTGATTGACTGATTGATTGATTGATAGTCACCCCACTGAGGTTATGGACACTACGGCGTGGAAGACGATGATCTCTCATCAGCCTCACCTCGTCGCTGATGCATTCAGAGCCCTCGCCAGCCTTCAGTCCCCACCACCTGAGAGACCTAAGAAACGAGCCAAGCTAGCCTGACAGTCTCTCTCTCTCTCTCTCTGTCTCTCTCTCTCTCTCTCTCACTGTATGTGCACCGTGATTGTTGTAGGAAGCTGGCCAGTTTGAATTAGGGAATTGAATTTGGGGTTAATGGCGAAGCTCGTCGTTAATATTTTTATGTAGGGTCCCCACTTTGGTGAGCCATACAAGAATTGTTGTTACCTGCACTGAGGCTATTTTTAGCCTGTGGTATTTCCTCACTGGAGTCCAGCACTCTATTAATAACACTGAGGCTATTTATAGCCTGTGGTATTTCCTCACTAGAGCACTGTGTTAGTCTCCTTAGCAGCTGTGCTTGGAGTGACGAGTGAAAGTTGTTTCTAATGCCGATGAAGTTTAGATCTATGACTGTGTGTAGAGTGCACGTGCACTTGTGGTTTAGGTTCAGACAGATCTATGACTGTGTGTAGAGTGCACGTGCACTTGTGCTTTAGTGTCAGACAAAGATCTGTGACTGTGTAGAGTGCACGTGCACTTTTGCTTTAGTGTCAGACATAGATCTATGACTGTGTGTAGAGTGCACGTGCACTTGTGCTTCAGGGTCAGACATAGATCTATGACTGTGTGTAGAGTGCACGTGCACTTGTGCTTCAGGGTCAGACAAAGATCTATGACTGTGTGTAGACTTCACGTGCTCTGTGCTTTAGTGTCAGACAAAGATCTATGACTGTGTGTAGACTTCACGTGCACTGTGCTTTAGTGTCAGACAAAGATCTATGACTGTGTGTAGAGTGCACGTGCACTTGTGCTTTAGTGTCAGACATAGATCTATGACTGTGTGTAGAGTGCACGTGCACTTGTGCTTCAGGGTCAGACATAGATCTATGACTGTGTGTAGAGTGCACGTGGACTTGTGCTTCAGGGTCAGACATAGATCTATGACTCTGCGAAATTGATTTGTAAAATCTGAAAGCATTTGCCAATCTTATTTAAAATAAATGAAGTAGCGTTTAAAATCGTATGCAGATGTTTGTATAATGTATATATCTATTATGAATTGTTTGAGCATGGCTAGAGTTTGAGTGCCATACTAAAAGCTAAACACGTTCATCTCTATTTAATTCAAATACTCGCTATTTAAGGTTAACTAATTGTTTTGCAACTGCTACTTCTAGCAATGGTTTCCATTCCTACTAGTACAATCTTGTACCAGTACAATCTTGTACTAGTTCAATCTTGTACCAGTACAATCTTGTACCGGTTCAATCTTGTACCAGTATAATCTTGTACTAGTACAATCTTGTACCGGTACAAGCTTGTACTGTTGATGTACTAGAGAGTCGAGACTGTAAATGTTCAAACGTCACGTGATTTAACAGTAGACGACGTAAATAAGTGTTAGAAACTGGTGAACGGTGACTAGAGGTGACTAGGGGTCTGATACTATTAATATCGGTGAATGCTATCGTATTCCAGACATGAAGAGTGGTTGTAGGTGCGTGTAATGATTGATTGATTGATAGACTGGGTGTTGGGTTGTATGTGTGGCGCTACTCGTCCATGTCCTTCTACTTGTTTGTGTAAATATCTCACGTTTTCTCTGTTTTATTCACTGCGCCACAAAATGCTTGTAAGGACAGTGAACTGATGTGCATTGAGTTACATGATTGATTAGATGTGTGTCTACAGTTAGGTACTTAACGTCATGTAACAGTGCGACTGTTTGTATTCCTGTATATATAATAATAAAGGTTTAATGTCCGTTTCCTCATACATGGAAGATGTCAGGGACGTCATCTATATATCTAGTGCTAACACTTTTTTATCACCGTTATTATTACAAATTACACGTGAGTATATAATTATGGAAAAGATTTCACTTCAAAACCTCTCTGGAATAGTCGTGCTGTTAGCAAAGCTACATTCACGCGATGTCGCCGTGTTATTTCTGTAATTTATTTAAATGGTTGTCTGTGAAGTCACATTCGCAAGATGTCACTATGTCAATGTTGCGATAATTATAATTTTGTGTTTAGAAAGAAGTTTTCTTATGAATTATAATGTAATAATTAATAACCTTTCAACAGTCGTAAATGTTCTAAATATTGTTTACTCTGCACTCGTTTGTGTTAACAATGGACGTGGTATTAGAATAATAGACCAGGAATAGAAGTTAGCTTAGAAGATAGGATTGTATTAACTTTTATGTTCTATTGACGCTTATTGAAGACTCTTACTGACCGCAGAATGCAGATATACGGTTTGTTGAATCACTTCGTGTGCACGTATAAGTGTATTATAAAGTGAACATTGCTGTAAGACAGGCCTATATATGAATAAAGTTGATAGAGTTAAAGGACTGTCAACTGTGTCTATGTCGTCTATTCATTGTAAGCCAGTGCGACAAGTTTTCTAAGAATTGTTTTAAATCCGCACAATCAACTTCTCGACTAATCTGAGATGAAGTTAGCTTAAGATCGATGTTTCACTGTTTTTCTGTCACTGGACAACATTAGTGTGCATGAAAATTTTTTCTAAATGTTCTCTTTGGCCACACCCTTCTCTACCAGCGAGTGTTGTTAGGCCACACCTCTCTCTGTCAGCAAGTGTTGTTAGGCCACACCTCTCTCTGTCAGCGAGTGTTGTTAAGCCACACCTCACTCTGTCAGCGAGTGTTGTTAGGCCACACCTCTCCCTATCAGCGAGTGTTGTTAGGCCACACCTCACTCTGTCAGCGAGTGTTGTTAGGCCACACCTCTCTCTGTCAGCGAGTGTTGTTAGGCCACACCTCTCTCTGTCAGAGAGTGTTGTTAGGCCACACCTCTCACTGTCAGCGAGTGTTGTTAGGCCACACCTCTCTCTGTTGGGCCACACCTCTCTCTGTCAGCGAGTGTTAGGCCACGAAACACGCGTGACCATCAATAGTGTCCGCTGAGTGACCTGTCTCACATAACAACAACATTACAAACATTTAACTTTATTCTACACTGATAAATGAAAGAGGGGTGACGTAAAGGTTCAGCATAGGCTTAGCATAGGTTCAGCATAGGCTCAGCACAGGTTCAGCATAGGCTCAGCGCAGGTTCAGCATAGGTTCAGTAGAGGTTCAGAATAGGTACAGCATAGGTTCAGGATAGGTTCAGCATAGGTTCAGTATAGGTTCAGCATAGGTTCAGTATAGACTCAGCATAGGTTCAGTATAGGTTCAGCATAGGTTCAGCGTATGTTCAGAATAGGTTCAGCGTAGGTTCAGTATAGATTCAGTATAGGTTCAAAGTAGGTTCGGCATAGGTTCAGCATAGGTTCAGCATAGGTTCAGTATAAGTTCAATATAGGTCAAGCATTGGTTCAGCATAGGTTCAGTATAGGTTCAGTATAGGTTCGGCATAGGTTCAGTATAGGTTCAGCATAGGTTCAGTATAGACTCAGCATAGGTTCAGTATAGATTCAGCATAGGTTCAGACTATGTTCAGAATAGGTTCAGCGTAGGTTCAGTATGGGTTCAGCATAGGTTCAGTATAGATTCAGTATAGGTTCAAAGTAGGTTCAAGTATAGTAGGTTCAATATAGGTCAAGCATTGGTTCAGCATAGGTTCAGCATAGGTTCAGTATAGGTTCAGTATAGGTTCGGCATAGGTTCAGTATAGGTTCAGCATAGTAGGTTAAGTATAGTAGGTTCAATATAGGTCAAGCATTGGTTCAGCATAGGTTCAGCATAGGTTCAGTATAGGTTCAGTATAGGTTCGGCATAGGTTCAGCATAGGTTCAGTATAGACTCAGCATAGGTTCAGTATAGATTCAGCATAGGTTCAGACTATGTTCAGAATAGGTTCAGCGTAGGTTCAGTATGGGTTCAGCATAGGTTCAGTATAGATTCAGTATAGGTTCAAAGTAGGTTCAGCATAGGTTCAGTATAGGTTCAGTTTAGGTCAAGCATAGGTTCAGCATAGGTTCAGTATAGGTTCAGTATAGGTCAAGCATAGGTTCAGCATAGGTTAAGCATAGATTAAGCATAGGTTCGGATTCAGTATAGGTTCAGCTTAGGTTCAGCATAGGTTCAGCAGATCTATGAACTGAGCTGTCTGTTGATTTATTTAGCCTGACTGTATGGTCAGTATCAAGTTAAATGTATTTATCAGTTCTTTGTTTCATTAAAAGCCTAATACCGAATAGAGGTCATCAACCTCATACATCAATGAAAATGACCTGCATTGTAAACACTTGTTGATCTGTTTACCGAGTGATTGAACATGCTTAATCAGTAGTTGAACGGTTCATAGCGAGTGCTTGCCCTATCATTAACTTGCTTTGGAAAATGAAATGATGTTTACAGTTAAGTTAGCCCATAGATTTACTGATTGATATCATACGTTAAGCTGGCCCATAGATTTATTTGTTGATATCATACGTTAAGCTGATCTATAGATTTACTGATTGATATCATACGTTAAGCTGGCCCATAGATTTATTGATTGATAACATGACGTTAAGCTGACCCATAGATTTATTGATTGATAGCATGAAAAGTTGTGGACTCACCCGCGCCATGTCTATTTCTAGGCATGAGATATTTGTATCCTGGACCTGACTGGAAGAATCTCTCCACTGCCGCTCCTTCTATTGCCTCTCCGGGTACCTGTGTGTGTGTGTGTGTGTGTGCGTGTGTGCGTGTACATATGAATGTGTGTGAGTGAAAGTGTGCGCGTGTGAGTGTGTGACAGTGTGTGTGTATGTGTGTGAGTGTGCGTATGTGTGTACGTGTGCGCGTGTGTGAGTGTTTGTGATAAATAACAATAAATTCGTTTTTTATAAACTATTAATATATTTGTGACATTTATTTTAGTCAAAACTCTCTCATAAATTGGCTCTAGTCATACAATACTAAAACTACTGTCTACTATATAGTGTGCGCCAGATGTTACTGAGATGTATGCATGGTTACTATGGACAGGGACGCCTATCCCCCCTTAAACCCATTATGCGAATGCCCCCATCAAGAACACACATTTCGCAATTCCCCCTCCCCTAAATCTGTAAAAATCACCAATATATTTGTAAAGTATCCCTCCTAAGATTTTGACTACGCTCACTGTGTAGTCGACAAGCCCTGTGGACTCCCTGGATGACTATGGAATGTTACCTGCGATGCTTAGTAACTCATCATTTACTGATATATAAGATGTGGGGTGTATATCACTGTATCGCTGCACGGATAAGTTAGGCCCATTGTGGAATGAAGCAAATTATTGTCAATTATGGTAAGATCGGAGGCGCCTAGAATAGACCTACTTCTGTAGGATTGTAAACCACCGCATGATGTTTACGAAATCTGCGACACAGAAATCATCCATAGAGAAAACGAAGCAAACAAAAAATGAACGATGGAAGGGCAAAATCCAAATTACCGGTTCCAGAAGAGACATTGTTAGTGCTGGCAGTGACTCAATGAGCTAGGCCTATAGATCAAGAACAAAATAACAATTAAATTATTGTAGGCCTAATATATAAGAAATGCGAGGCACATTACCTGCCCGTTCCGCTTGAGAGTTTTCTGGACTTGCTTGGTCTGGAAATAAGACCTGACTGCGCGGTCGCTCATGGAGTTATAGGGCGGGATGACTTGACCTAGTTTAGGCCCATACTCATGCTCTATATTATCCACAGCCACGCTGTCCAATACAAAACTACGCTCCCTCCATCTCAGCCAATCAGGTGGCGGCGTGGGCGGGGCTTGGTAGATCTTATTCGAATTTTTTCTTCCCGCTTGTTTACGGCTGCGGGTTTTGTTGTTTTGCTTTTTCTGCTCCCCTTTGACGTTCTTTTTATCTCCTGAATTGCCTTCTTCGCCATCTGATATCAGCGAGTCGGTAGCGTTGTTGTTTTCTCTGTCTTCTTCTTTAGACGGAGATCGACGCCTGCTGTTGTTTTTTCCAGTTCTTGTGGATCTCTTGGGAGATTTGCCACCATCTCTATGGCTTGTGTTGTTGTTGTTATTGTTGTTGTTGTCGTTATGATGGTGGTAGGATACAGTTCTCTCCTTATCTCGTGAGTTAAAGCCACTTCTCTCGCTAATCTTCCTGCTCTCGTATGTAGACAGTTTCTTTTCTTCTTTCTGTTGTTTGTGCTTTTTATCCATTCTGTAGAGCCTAGATTAGCTTACTGCAAACTAAGCCATGAAAAATAAAGTTATTAGAACAACTAAAAGAAAATAAATGCTATGCTAAATATAACAACATAAACTAGATAGGGGGTGCCTACTGTATTAAGTATATACCTATATTAAATTATAGATAACAATTTCGCTCTCGTATCGTTAGGCATATCCAGTTAACAAATGCAGTTAGAGCATGTACAGAAATCCACAGGTTGCCTGTAGAAACGCAGCATTATTTATGAGTACTCGATCAACACCCAGAGTTAATTAATTATAAGCTGGACTCGTTTGATTACTGATAATGCAACGAGATCCAAACCGAATGCCCTCTATAGGCGATCATTTAGTTAAATAACTTAAATAAGTTGAACCTCTTTTTAAAAAAAGAGAGTGTGAAATGAGGAGAAAATTAAAAAATCTCAAATGATACATAATTAGATAAAACTCAATTTATAATCTTTAGCAGTGGGTATAAATATGTGATTTATTTAAAATGCTTGAGGTAATCATATCGCTTAAGCTTAACCTAGCTACATGTATATGATCAATTGCTCTACATATCCATTGCCAGTATTGCTAGCATTGTATAGGCCTGTAACTTCACAGGCTTGCTTCTTCCACATCAAAGATCTGCGTCGAATACGACCATATCTTACCGTTGAGACCGCTTCTACCATCGGTGAGGCTCTCGTGCAATCTAAACTGGACTACTGTAACTCCTTGTTTCTGAATCTCCCAAGCTGTGAGATCGACAGATTGCAGTTTATCCAGAATTCCCTTGCACGTGCAGTCTTCCGCCGCTCTAAGCACTCTCATGTGACTCCTCTCTTGAAGTCTCTGCACCGGCTTAAAGTCAGAGAACGCATTGTGTACAAGGCGTACTTAATACAAGTGAGACAGTCTTCCTCTATGCAGCCATCCACTAGGTCCTCTAAGTCAATCACCTTAGCATCCCTTCTCGCAGTAAGCTCTCCAAGCGATCCTTCCAGCACACCGTTCCTCAGATCTGGAATTCTCTTCCTTCCACTTTACGCACCCCCTCATCTTCTGCTGATCAGCCTTTCCTTTCATATGAACAGTTTCATAGACGGTTGAAGGCTTTTCTTTTTGACCACTCATATTCAACCAGTACACATGAACTAAGACCAACACGTAAACCTCCATTCTACTAGTACCCTTCCTCGGACCGAACTCCTGGATTTTGGATCGCACCGTTTTTGGACCCCAAACCCTGCTCATCGGATTGATTTGGTACCACAGTGCTCGACGTCACTGACGACAGTAGCACTCTAAATTTGTTGTTGTTGTTAACGTTGACCTGTTATTATTTGTAAAGTGCAGTGCAATCGACATGTCCTTTGCTTTGAGCGACACAGCCGGGATTCGAACCCACGAACTTTAAGCATCCACAGCTCAGTGCAGATCGCTTGAATTTAATTAACATTTACACGTATCAGCTAACATATTGAACGATCTAAAGTAAACTAAAATACGTAAAATACGTGACTGCGTAAAGCATGTATTACGTTCAGGCTCCAAGAAATTGTATTTAGCCCGTACAGACTATACTGTTCTATTTGTACAAATACTTCTGCCTTGCAGACATAGCATGCAGGCCTAGTTGTCGTAGCAACGGCTTAGAATTAAAACACTATAGTTACGTACAAAGCACTTGTCACTTGTGAGTGTGAGTAAAATACGTAAGAATTGTAAAACCTTCAGGCTTCAGCTTTGTACTATAATCCTAATTACTATACATGTGTGTGTGTGTGTGTGTATATATATATATATATATACAGTATAATGCTTTGTCGTCAGTAAATCAGCCCACCATAGACTTGTATAGCTGACAAGAGACGGGCACTTAATTATCTCAGATAATACACTATAATATGAAGTATCAGCTTGTAACTATCGTATATACTCTTATAGTCGTATGAACAGCGCCATATCTTCCTGAGTTAATAGCATGTTCTATAGCTCTTCACTTGCTACGCGTGTGATATATAAGAGTTGATCAGAGATCATTATTACCACTCGTCTGAATGCGAGTCAACGAGAGAAAGTCGAGAGAAATCAGAATTTTCTTGTAGACAACCTAGAGCTGATGTCATGAGACTGTTGACACTGTGAGCTAGGCAATAGTGCATTCACCAGCACACGTAGTATGGCACATCCTAGGCACATATTCCTATTTAGTGCTCTGACAAGTGTGGCACATCCTAGGCACATATCCTTATTTTTAGGCACATATTCCTATTTTGGGCTCTGACACGTGTGGCACATCCTAGGCACATATTCCTATTCAGTGCTCTGACAAGTGTGGCACATCCTAGGCACATATTCCTATTCAGTGCTCTGACAAGTGTGGCACATCCTAGGCACATATTCCTATTCACAGTCTGTTGTAACGCTCTACAAGAAACACTTCATCGATCAACAAGTATCAACAAGTCAGTTCCTTTACAAAATGCTTTGCTTTATTCTCAATTTAATATAGTCTACAGCTACAGGCCATAATGGTTTCTGAGGTGGTTTCCCGTTGCCTTCCTCAGTTTTTGCTTAGTCGCCTCTTACGACAACTGCAGTTTTTGGTGGGTCTGTACAGACTGTACTTCAGTGTCCTGACACAACACGTGAACCACGTGAACTGTGATATGTAACCATATGGTTTGATTTAAAGGTAACATCTGACTCAAAAATCACCAGTATACAGACTTGAGGAATCCATCAGTAATAAAATCAGTTTATTAAAGAGCAACAACAAAAACAACAACAAATGTATAATCATTAGATTCAATACTACGTTCATTAGAACACACACATAATACTAAGTGCCGTGCACAACACAATACAGTTAGATATCTCTATGTCTCACTGTATTGTGAGATATAGAGATCCTCTCCTCTTACAATACTGCCAATCATCTCTAGTCTTACAATACAGTTAGACAGAGTGAGCCAATCATCTCTAGTCTTACAATACAGTTAGACAGAGTGAGCCAATCATCTCTAGTCTTACAATACAGCGAGACAGAGTGAGCCAACCATATCTAGTCTTAAAATATTTACAGTGACATAGAGTGAAGCCAATCATATCTAGTCTTACAAAACACCGAGATATAGAGAGCCAATCATCTTAAGTCTTACAAACAACCTGAGATACCTAATCTTGTTAGCACATATATTGAACAGCTGTATCGAGAGAATCAACAAAACATTTCTGCTAGGAGCCACAGATCATGAGCTGCCATTGAGCATCAGAAGTAATCCGGTTATTCATAAGATTACAAGTTATAAATGAAATAAATGGTTTTAATTGAAATAAGTATTTAAATGAAACAAGTATTTTAAATAAAGTAAGTGGTTTTAAATGGAATAAGTATTTAAATGAAACAAGTATTTTAAATTAAGTTAGGGTTTTAATTGAAATAAGTATTTTAATTGAAATAAGTATTTAAATGAAATAAGTAGCAATGTAATTAATACTGAATGGAATGACCTCATCATCACACTAATGCATCGACATATGAATCACAAAGAAAGAGAGAGCAGAATGACGTAGAGATGTGATGATGCTAAAAGAGTCCTTGTTGTATAAAACGCACAATTCTTGGAATGAAGTAACAAAGAGTATAACTCAGAATACACGCGTACTCAGTCTCTTAAAGCTATCTAAAATATTTATAAAAAGTATATCAATGTAAAAGTAAAATAGTTACAAAATTTATCCGGATGAACCAGCTAAAATACAGAACATTTAAAGATTACATCAATATAAAACCACAGAATAATAGCGATGCTAAATAAAAAGAAAATCTGAGAAAGTTGCAATAGGAAACGTTGCTTCAATACGATAGGAAAACTATTGGCTGCATTTCACTATGTGGAGGTTCTATAGCAAAAAGAGAATTTCATATTTAATAAAGAAAATAGCATTAGTAAACAACACTTTATAAATCAATATGAGTCAGATACCTTTATGAAATAGGATTTGATTATCCTTAGCATTACAACTTAAACCTTATTTATCACAGACCTCAACAAGTCTGCCGTTACTCTATGAAAACATCAAGAGCAGTAATCACAACGACAGAGCTAGCCAATAATTTAATCTTCACTTGGTAATTCTTTAAATGACATTTTCAACAATAATGCATGTGATCAAATAATTTAAATATTTTCGTGTACAGTTTAATAGAAATAGAACAGGAAAATCAGATAAAGTAAATATTACTAATAAAATATTGAGTGGAGAGATTTGTAAAGTATAATATCAGGCGGTATATGAGAGCCCACAACAGATCATCACAGGCTGTCTTCAGTTCCTCATCACTTGACAAACAGCTTGGAGCCACTGCTTGACATAACCTAGTGGTAACAACAACAACAATAACACATTACAGCTTGACATAACCTAGTGGTTACAACAACAACAAAAATTACAGCTTGGAGCCACTGCTTGACATCACCTGGTAGTAGTAACAACAACACATTATAGCTCGGCCATGATCTGTCACGTGATCAGTCACGTGATCAGTCACATGATCAGTTACATGATCAGTCACATGATCAGTCACATGATCAGTCAGGTGATCAGTCACATGATCAGCGACGTGATCAGTCACATGATCAATCACATGATCAGTTACATGATCAGCCACATGATCAGTCACGCGATCAGTCACGTGATCAGTCACATGATCAGTGAAGTGACTGATTACATGATCAGTGACGTAATCAGTGACGTGATCAGTAACGTGATCAGTCACGTGACTGATAGGGGGAAGAGTTCAGCTCAGATCATTGAACTTTGTGAACTGAGTTTTTCCAACAATAAACACTCTCTACTAGTTTCACACTGATCCGACTGTTTAAGTATTGTGCTGGTAACTGTAGAATTCACATCAATTTACTTACATGATTACCTGAAAGGACAGCTGGGCCACTGCAAAAGAACCTCTAAGTGTTAATCTCATAAGCTTCTACAACATTAATCTGTCGTTCACTACAAGTAGATAATTGAATGTCTAAACAGCATAAGGGTAACGTCATGAAGTTTTAAAAGACAGATCCTGAGGTGAATTGAAACCTCGTGGATTCGAATCTCGGTCGCGCTGATCTGAGAGTAAAATCTCAGACATTCACTGGACTGATTATACGGAAAACGATCTAAATTGCCTAATGGTATAAACAATTGGTATTAAAAGTGATAGATATCAACATAGTTGATTATTCACTATAACGTGTGTTTACTTTTATTTTTTATAATAACTACATGCAGAGGTATAAAGACTATTCTCTCGCACTCTCCAGTGTTCTGCTACGCGTCAGGTTCAAGGCAGATACCGCACGTGAGCAGGTTCCTACCTTATCCCTGATGACACCAGCACTGATCTCAGCTCTAGCACTGAACGACATGGTCACGTGCGCTGGACTGAACAGCTTCTCGACAGGTCCAGCATAGGCTGACACCTTGCCCTTAGTCAGCGGCTTTACACGTTCTCCTATCCTAATCAACAAATCAGTCAATCAATCAATCACTGGTGGTGCTTCGTAGAGACTGTAGAGTGATAGTGGTCGAGGGTGGTAAGTATCAATCAATCAATTAATCAGTCAGTCTGTCTGTCTCTTAATCAGTCAATACATCAAATAATTCAATTAGATAATCAATTAACAGAATGAAAGATAATGAAGAACTCTTCTAGCAAAAATTCTATCTGCAATTAAAGCCAAATATCGATAAAACTTATTTCTCTATCAGTTTCTATCATAGTTTTTACGCAAATTTTCAGTGATTTCATAAATTCATAGTTTTTCATTAGGCAACTTTTGGTGCATTAAGATGAGGAAGGTTGTGATTTATTGATTTAACTGCACAGTTATCATAAAATCCTTTTGTCATTCATATCCTAAAGAGAAATAGTGAGACAGCAGAAGAGAGAGAGAGAGAGAGAGAGAGAGAGAGAGAGAGAAACAGAGAGACAACAGAAGAGAGAGAGAGAGAGAGAGAGAGAGAGAGAGAGAGAAACAGTGAGACAACAGAAGAGAGAGAAACAGTGCAACAACAGAAGATAGACAGAGAGCAACAGTGAGACAACAGAAGAGAGAGAGAGAGAAACAGTGAGACAGCAGAAGAGAGAGAGAAACAGTGAGGCAGCAGAGGGGAGAGAGAGAGAGAGAGAGAGAGAGAGAGAGAGAGAGAGTGAGAAACAGTGAGACAACAGAAGATAGACAGGGAGCAATAGTTAGACAGCAGAAGAGAGACAGAGATAGAGAGAGAGAGAGAAAAACAGTCAGACAGCAGAAGAGAAAGACAGAGAGAAACAGTGAGACATCAGATGAGAGACAGAGAGAAAAAGTGAGGCAGTAGAAGAGAGAGAGAGAGAGAGAAACAGTGAGGCAGCAGAACAGAGAGACAGAGAGAAACAGTGAGACAGCAGAAGAGAGAGAGAGAAACAGTGAGACAGCAGAAGAGAGAGAGAGAAACAGTGAGACAGCATAAGACTGAGAGAAACAGTGAAGAAGATAGACAGAGACAGAGAGAAACAGTGAGACAGCAGAAGAGAGACAGAGAGAAACAGGGAGACAGCAGAAGAGAGAGAGACAGAGAGAAACAGTCAGTAAGAGAGAGAGAGAGAGAGAGAAAGTGAGAGAAAGAGAGATCAGAGAGACACTCACCAGTACAGATAGACAAACTTGACGGTGGAGATATCATCATATTTATCAGTAGTTCTATACAGGGCGTACATGATCTGTTCATCATCCAGACATTCCTTCAGCTCATCCACATCCCCCGAACCCTTCCCCGCCACCACCAGGGGTCTCTTCACGTCCCCACCCTCAAACCCTGCCACCACCCAGCTAGTAGGGTGGTAGTCGTTCCTCACCTCCCCGATAGCTTCAGTTAGCTCAGGCAGGCACGGCACCGTGACACCAGCGGGCCCAACAGCACGAGGCTCCGATGTCTTATCAGCACCAAATCGTTTAGCTGCCGACGTTTGAGTGAAACCTCGTTCCTGCAGACCCGCAGTCGTGCCTTCTATGATCTTGTTCCTTGTTCCACTCGACTCCTCCAACTACGCAAGTCAAACAGAATACAGAATAGTGTGAGCTCTGTGATTGGTCGATAACAAGACGTTATAAATATTAATGACGTCCCTGACATCATCCTTGTACGCAAGTCAAATAGAATAGAACGAGCTCTGTGATTGGTCAACAACAGGGGGTTATGAATATTAATGACGTCCCTGACATCATCCTTATATGAGGAAACGGACGTTAAACTTTTATTATTATTATTATTATTATATTATTAACTTGTTTCCATCAACAAGGTTCCACAACCATTAATTAATTAGCTAGTTTTATTTCGACGCAAAGGATATGGCATCAGAGATTTACTATTATTTATGAGAGAGCAGTGAAAACAAAACATGCCCTCATTTGCATAGCTAACAAAAAGAAGTAAAGACTGCAGCAGTCCAAGATATAGTGAATTGACATGACAACAACCTCAGTTGCTTCATTATATAAAATGCAATAATTATAAAGAAACCTTTAGGTGGAACCAGCACCAGGATGATCACATAGCACTAGATGACACTAGAGATTATAAAGTACATTACATTTACTTCAATGCATTTAAATTATTTTCTTCTTAAACACATCTTGCTCCCTCTCTCTTCCTCTCTCTCTTTCTCTCTCTCTCTCTTCCTCTCTCTCTCTCTCTCTCTTCCTCTCTCTCTCTCTCTTCCTCTCTCCCTCTCTCTCTGCTAAGGACCATACTATAACATTTAATTCTCTCCATTAATATGTCATAATATATCTGTTTATTTTTCGTTCAATCTGACAACCGCAGAAAGTTACAGTACAAAAATTCCAACAGACACAGCATAACAAATTACAGATATAGCATATGTCTTACCTTTTGCAGTAGATTAGCCTCAGATAGATCGTCCAATGAGCTTGTCTCCACAAGCAGATGGAAAGGTCTGAAGTATTCCTCCACGCTACCACTCACCACTCCAAAACGTCCCTTCTTTGCAAATGCTACTTTTTCTCCTACCCTGGTAGCACAGTCAATCCAATAGTCTATATAGGATCAGTATGTGCAGGGTTCAAATCCTGGGCTCGCCCATCACTGACATCGCTTTCGAGTGAGGAAATTGACGTTAACCTTAGCTTTATCAGCTTTTACTTAATCTTATTTAGCACATATAGCTCTATATTATTACATTACATTACATTTTTATTACAATTAAATTACATAACATTTTTACAACACTACTATATTGCTAATTATACCAGCTATATCATAGCTAGTATAATTTACAACGCAATGTAATGCATTTCAAAAGGATTAAGTGTCAGTTTCTTATCTGACAATGACATGGGGACAGCTAACACATTAGAGTCTAAGGCTATTCACCCACACAAAACAATCTTGATCAGGTTATGAAGCTAAACTTCTCTGTTATATGAAAACTCTAATAAAATTCTTTATTTTAGTTTGCTTATTGTGAATAGCATCAATCAATAATCATGTTATAAGGCAAAAGTGCAGAACTTAAATTTAAGTAATATATAATACCTAATCATCACATCAAAATGATTCAAGTAATTTAATAACAAATTACTTATTCACCATATTAGTCACTAATGAAAAATACCATAGAATAATTAACTTAATAACAATTTAGTTTTACTACTTCAAGTAATTCAAGGAAGATTTACCAGTGAATGTAGACAAACTTGACGGTGGTGGAGAAATCGAAGGCAGTCGTTAGCCGCAGCAGTACATACATGACTTGATCATCACACAGCTGTGCACACATACCCTCAACGGTGGCTCCATCTGTACTGTCGCTGTCCACCACGTCTATACTCGCTGGATTGTTGTCCACGTGACCTACAATCAGCCACGAGCGACGGTACACGTTACCCGCATCTGATCTGATCTGAGAGAAAGCTGTCTGTAGCCTAGTCGAGTCCACGGGCACTGCCTGGGTACCCATTCTTCTGTAGTCGAGTTAAAATATCAAAACCTCTTCTATATAGATCTGTATTTGTTACTGGATCAGCTGATAAGTTTGTGGTTAGATATTTTCTACAATTCAATTCATGCATTGTATAGAATAGAGTTTGAGGTTTATCATTGGTAGCTTTATATTGGATCTGTGATCAAGTGGACTGATGTTACTATCACAGAGTGTTTGAGTGTGAGATTAATTAATCCTTGTCATAAGTTCTGAATGTCTAAGCCTAAATCTACTAGACCTGATTCACATTCTCTCCAGCACAGTATACATCTGCTCACTAGAAAGTATCTAGAGGAGAGATAGGTAATGGCTTATTTCTGTTTAAATTAAACTTAATCCGAAGATGTACCTTATTGGCTAAAATAATACCAACATTCCACGAATCAGCTCAGATGCAGAAAGAGCATTCAGTAAACCACCACACCGAATCGCAACCAGTCACAACGCTGAGAGAAATTTTACAAGACGGTAAATTGGTAAATGGTAACGCCTACAAGCTTGCTGTGCAAGGAAATCCGATTCGAAATGATCAGTGGTTGGATAGACAGCTAGCGACAACTTTGGAATCTAAAGTCTTACACCAAATAAAGAACATACAAACACAAAAATATCATATTTACTATATTTTATAAATTGCTGCAACTAGTAATTCAATAAATGAATGATAAATAAATAATCTGATCAGCGACCGGATCTAAACAAAATAGATGTAAACAAAAACTAAATCACGACGAGATGTTGACCAATAGCAACACGACTGCGAATTAGGCGCAAAGGAATAAACAACAATGAACACGAAATAAGATTAAGTAATCGCTTAAAGAATTTTAACACACACTAGCAGAAGTCGCCAGAGAAATCTTATTTTAACATCAAAGATTCTTTGAGTAATATAATTATTTGCATAACTTGGTCATTTTTAAAACTCAAGACATACATGTATACAAAGACCCGAATTAGTAGATTCAGGATATACTACTGTAGCGAAATTGGACTTTCGCTTTGATTACGCTTGTTGCATTAAACCAATATAAATTCGTACGCTTCCGTAAACCAGTATAGATTAAACGTAGCACCAGTTTAGGGATTTTTCCAGAATATAAAAATAATCATAAATAGCAATATTAGAAATAAAGTTGAGCTAGTGATCAAAGGAAAACTCTAATTCGTTAACGGTTCGAGTAAAAGTAGATATCATTGGTTGTAAATGCTATAATATACGTAGTTGGCCTATATTAAAGTAGAAAGACGTTATATTAAATTTTAGGAAATGTCAGTTAAGTGCCATTGGAGGTTATGAACGGTTTTATGTAGATTTGTGTATATTTCGATAAGGTTTGCAGAATTGTTAAGAAAGATGATTGGTGGCGATGATAGATAAAGATGATTGGTGGCGATAATTGAAGCGAGAGAACGACGTTATCGCTACGGTATATATTAGCGCTAGATCATACAACAGTTTTAATTAGAAAAGAGCACAAATTAGGTGGTGGGATAAGAAAATAACCAGGATGGTTACACAGTTTAAATATAACTTAATTTAGGCCACACCTTCAACCAATAGAGTATGGTGATACAAATCGAGGGTTAGGTAAGGCTTTACGTGATTGGCCTCGTAGTTATCCCATTTTAAAATTTAGTATAAAAAGCCGTGTTTCTCCATACAAAGTCGTCTGGGTTACCACGAAGTATCGTGGTAAACGTGTGGTCCAGACGCAGTTAAAGTAAAAAGTAAACACGCATTATAGTGAATAATCAACTATGTTGATATCTATCACTTTTAAAACCACATGTTTAATCCGTTAGGCAATTTAGACCATTTTCCGTATAATCAGTCCAGTGAATGTCCGAGATTTTACTCTCAGATTAGCGCTGCTGAGATTCGAACCCACGAGGGTTCAATTCACCTGAGGATTTGTCTTTTAAAACTTCATGACTCTGCTTCTCAACACAACGAATTGTGCTTTAAAGTGGTCAGTAATAATATTCAATCACATCAACTACGTCTGAATATTATTTCTTCGTGATAAGTAGATCCAATCACAATCAACTTAAAGCCACTAATCACGAAGAAATAATATTCAGACGTAGTTGATGTGATTGAATATTATTACTGACCACTTTAAAGCACAATTCGTTGTGTTGAAAAGCAGAGTAGCGGCTATAAAGCTTTAAAACACAATTCGTTGTGTGGAGAAGTAGAGTAGTTGTTAAAAAGCTTTAAAACACAACTAAGAGTGTCGAGAAGTGATCGGCGGCCTTACGACTTTAAAACACAGTCCCATTGGTGTGCCGAGAAGTTGTAAAACGGGAAGGGTCCCATTGTGTAAAGACCTGTGTTTTAAAACAGGCAGTGTTACAGAAGGGGGGTTGTGCTGGGGAACCCCGTGGATAGGGCGCCCCAGCGCTATTAGTAGGGGTGTCGTATTTTCGTGACGAGCGGCCAACTTCTGGTCGATAACTTTCTAGCAGTTCCCGGTCGGAAGATAGCGCCAATCTGAGCACTATACAGACACCACAGCATTTTTGCTGTGAAATTTGGAAGGGTGGGACAGCAAAAAGCCCCCCTCATAGAGTGATATATATATGTAGTCATAGAGATATATATGTGTAGTCATAGCGGGCGTATAAGTTAGAGCTAGCGGTACATTTCTTAAATTAAGCATTAGGGTAGGGAGAAAGAAGTACATAGTTGCCCAATAGGCGGGTTTTGGTCCCGATATTGGATGACCAAGGATTCCAAGAGTTGCAGGCGGGTTTTGTCTCGCAATAGAGGTGAACTAAACCTCGTCAAATACAAAATAGGTTTAGATAGGAAACAAATATTTTGAAGTCTTTGCACTGGCTAAAGATTAAAGAGCGTATCATTTACAAAACAGCTTCGTCAACCTATAAGTCCATCACCATCTCTGGACAAACTTCTATGTCTCACTTGATTAAAGTAATGCAGCCTGCTATTACTCGGTCTTCTAAGTTAATTACTCTTGTGAGACCTAGCTTACCTTCACGCTCTAAGCTATCTAATCGTTCTTTCCAGCATGCTGCACCTCAGATCTGGAATTCTCTTTCATCCAATCTTCGGAAATCTTCATTTGAATCACATCAGCCTTTGCTTTCCTATGAGCAGTTCCATAAGCAGTTGAAGACCTATCTTTACCATCTCTCTTTTCCATCCAGTGTCCATGAGGAGCGACCTGCGCCTAAACCACCTTTTCTTTAACTCCCTTTACTTTGGACTGAATTTGTGGATTTTGGAATTTGTACCGTTTTTGGACCTTCTTCTTTGCTCACCGGCTTGATTTTGTCTCAATAGTCCTCGATGTTGTCATTTATGACTGTAGCACTCTAATTGCTGTTATTATTATTAAAGACTACTATCACTTACTTATTAGCTTTTACAAGTGTGGTCCCAGACAACGCTCCACACTCATTAACAGTAGGGTTAGGTTAGACGTGTATTTTTCGTTTGACAAATTCCAATCACCATATTCAATTTCCAATCATTACTAATCAATTAATCAAAATAAATTCTACACCTTTACACTTTACAACAAACTAGGGGGAGATGGCCGAACAAAACACAGATAGAAGGCCAGTGTCCCAAACCTCCTCGATGTCGAACGCGGGACTTACCCCCGATTTGGGCCGTGACGACCTGGCACGAGATCTGAATTCCCATGAACCGAACCCACCAATAGGGCAGAGGCCATAGCCCTAGCACAGGCGGGAGACGAAAACATTCCCCCTTTAGTCGTGACGATCTGGGCGCATTAGTAGAAAGCGGACATATACAATTGGCCGAGTTCCAAGGCCTTCCAATAACCAGGAACACACAAGCCACTGACCAAAATATCCAAAGACCATACTACCACAGCGCGCCGGAGGTCCCCATTAGCTCAGTGGATGGATGGGGAGGCCCTAACCAACAAAAACATTTAATGTTGGAGGGAGCTGAGCAATACCGGCGTCCAAGACCAAGCTATGACCCCAAAGATATGGGAGGTGTGCACGTACGAGCCGAGCGTTATGCGACAACTACATTAAATAGGTAATGTCAAGAAATTTTAAATGAAAGTTCTAGAGTTCCAATGTGAGATTTAATTCTAAGACGCCTTTAACAATAATAATAACAACAATTAGAGTGCTACAGTCATCAATGACAACATCGAGCACTATTTAGACAAATTCAAGCCATCGAGCAAAAAGAAGGTCCAAAAACGGTACACATTCCAAAATCCAGATGATCAGTCCAAAGTACATGTATATGTTTTAATAAGACCTGAATTAGTAGATTCAGGACATACTACATTAAATAGCCTATTTAAAATAGGTAATGTCAAGAAATTTTATTTGATCTGAGATCGTAATTAATTAATATTATTAAGATAATTAATTTATACTTATGCATTTAACAAAACACAATTACGTAGCATTTTACTAGTACTAATAAAGTAAGGATGACGTCATGAAGTTTTAAATGAGAGATCCTAAGGTGAATTGAACCCTCGTGGCTTCGAATCCCAACCGCGCTATCTGAAAATCTCGGACAGTCACTGAACTGGTTCTACGGAAAATAGACTAAATTGCCCAACAGTTCAAACATGTGGTAGTTTAAGTGATAGATCAACGTAGTTCATCATACATCATACTTTGGACTGAATTTCTGGATTTTGGAATTTGCACCGTTTTTGGACCTTCTTTTTTTGCTCACCGGCTTGATTTTGTCTCAATAGTGCTCGATGTTGTCATTGATGACTGTAGCACTCTAATTATTGTTATGTTATTATTATTATTATCATTTCACTGTAGTGTGATTACTTTTACTTGTTGTCAATGATATTTGTGATGATATGTTCTATTAGCGGGCATTGGAATTATGTGATGCGTATTTGTAAAAGCAAAGCAATGGCGGCGGAACTCTGTGAATGTTTTGAACTCTTTTAACTGTTCTGTCTAATCAGTTGAACTTATTATTCCATCAGCCAATCACAGCGCAGTATCAGGTACTGGCTTCTTCTAGATGCGTTCATTCAGGGATTATATTGTCAAATGTGCTGGAATTTGTGTGTTTGTTATTTATTTTTCATTGCCTATTCAGCAATGTTTACATTGTGATGAGGTCACAGCTGGGGTAATTTTAAATTAGACTCTATTTATTGATTAATGAAAATATTTTACTTATCAGATAAATTTTGCCAAGGTAAATGGTATTTATCTCATAAATCCGTATTTTCTATCTTAACTCTTCTGGATTTAATATCTTACCAAACTTCGTGTATATGGAAGATCTCTAAATATTATGTAGATATGTTATTAGTTTATATTTGTTAGAAATCTCTATCTCTCTTAGTGAGCTGCCTGACGGCGGGTGCACGTCCTATAACTCTTTCAACCAATTTCGTACACTTTTCCTCATCTGTAATGTTATGGCGCATCTCTTTGAAGCTAACAAATAGCAGAACTTAATTTACCTGTCTTAATCATGTATTATTTACATCTCCATAGTCCTTAGATACTCTAATCGCCTTTGTCGTTTTGTATTAGTCTTCTTTCCATACCACACCTCCATGTCATTCAGATTAGCCATAATCCTTCCTATTATCAATTCACGATGCAAGCATACCTTGCTAGCAAGCATACCAGGATCATCTGCAAAATAATTAAATTCTTCCATCGCCTCACTCATTACCGCTTTGGAATAGCAGTTGAATTGTAGTGATGACATGAAACATCCTTGTTTCTACTCGTATCACCTATTTCAACCTCTTTAGGGAACTCTTATACTGAATTCCAATCAATTTCTTATCCATGTTTAAATTTAATCTCCCATCTCTCTTTTGTCAACTCCAATCATTTTCATGATCTTTAACCCAGTCTATTTTATGGAAATATAGAAAACACAAAAAAATCAAGTGTCTTTGCTATGTCTATATATAACTTGTATTACTCCTATTGCTTCAGTAATACCTTATATTCTTTCCAAAACCGAACTCTGAGTTACTTTGTATCGCACCTGATTTTGATTGAATATGATGAATTTAATATTTTAAATAAAATTTTAGATACTTTTGCTATTACATTTACTGCTAAGGGTTTTGTTGGTTCATAGTTCTACAATGAAATATCAGTGACTGATCGCTTTGAACCAAATGAGCTTATTTTAGAAAATCTCTGCACCATTTACATATGTAACTATTTCCATTAATAAAAAGTTGCAAATAATAAATGGTTGTCTTTAGAGAATTTTTCAGAAAAATTGTTGTTTTATTTAATGAAACATTCTGTCAGTTTATAACGTAAATCATCTGCTTCTTTGCTGTGTTTCAGGCTTAAACGATGGAAGGTAAGTGACATTCAATATCAACCATAAAGTAAAGATTAAAGATAAAGAATTTTTATGGGACAATAGCCATGTTACACCAGTCTCTATTTATATCTTTTATAGAACATAGCACAAAAAATATTTAAAAAATATAAAAATAATATAATAAATTATCAGCTTTGGTAATTAGTTTCTACTAGAATGTCTCAATAGCTCAGCATGTTGAACATCCTGTATCATCAAGATACTTTAAATGGTTGCCCTGGGGTCGTGGGTTAGGTTCCTGATGTACGCTATCAGATAATAAAGTCTCTGACGTGTGTAGTACTTCGTATGGTGTTGTGGACATTTATACATTGTCTTGTGGTTTCAGCCTGCAGTATCACATATGAATGTCTCAATA
The DNA here is from genome assembly GCA_905160935.1 of Enchytraeus crypticus. Taxonomy (NCBI): domain Eukaryota; kingdom Metazoa; phylum Annelida; class Clitellata; order Enchytraeida; family Enchytraeidae; genus Enchytraeus; species Enchytraeus crypticus. The sequence continues at coordinate 1,741,277 of CAJHZI010000449.1, read as the reverse complement.
GCGCAATGGTTAAAGGTGTCAAGTAATGTTATGAAGATTTAAATGACAGATCCTGAGGTGAATTAAACCCTTGTGGGTTCAATTCCCAGCCTCGCTGATCTCAGAGTAAAATCTCGGACATTCACTGGACTGGTTACATGGAAAATGAACCAAGTTGCCTAAGATTTAAACATGTAGTATTAAAAGCGATAGATATGAGCATGGTGATCATTTAACTATGGTGTGTGGTATTATTAGTATTGTAAATGCTGGTTGTCATTATGATCATTTCACTACAATTCATGTTTAAGCACGTTTTGAACGTGTCAAATGTCATAAAGCTGCAAGTCATCAATGACGTCATCAATGAGGTCATCAATGCCGCTCTGGTTTTAAGAATTCTCTAGGGTTATAAGTTCTGTAGAACAAGCAATGTTATAAACAGATGATTGTCTAAGTAGAAGACTGTTTAATTGACTGATTGATTGACTGACTGATTGATTGATTGATTTAGACTCAGAGCTGGACTTCGTGTGTAGAAAGCGTTTGAAACTGAGCGATGACGATAGAGATAGTGAGTACCCCAATCTCTTGTTGTTGCTCTACTTCTATCTGCTGCTGTTGTTGCTCTATTAAAATCTCTTGTTGTTGCTCTACTCCTATCTCCTGTTGCTATTGCTCTATTCTGATCTCCTGTTGTTGTTGCTCATGGTAGGGCTATGGAACAATGTTGTTTGGTAACGTAAGGTTCAGATGAAATAGTGAGTAGCTAGTGTGAGATACACAGCAATACCTACAAGTATCGCATGATCTCACTTCTCATCTTAATCTGTTCTCGTCACTCATCCACCTACCTGCTTACTAATTATGTGTTCATGAAGCTTTTCCTTAATTGATTGAGTGGATTTATTTATTTATCTAGCATAGATTACTGTTACTGGCTGGAGCCAGTGGCGAAGTCGGTAAGATACTCAACCGCGGATCAGTATGTGCAGGGTTTAAATCCTGGGCTCGTCCGTCACTGACTTCGCTTTTGAGTGAGGAAACTGACGTTAACCTTAGCTTTAACAGGTTTTACCCTTGTTATCAATAGATTTTGATTCCATTCAACACACCCAGATTGATAGATAGATAGATTGATTGATTGCAGTGTCATACAGCTCTACTACGGCAGTGATCAATAAGCTGAGTTCTATCAAGCATGCTCTTGGTTGTGGTCAGGACAATTGATTGATTGATTGATTGATTGATTGATTGCAGTGTCATACAGCTCTACTACGGCAGTGATCAATAAGCTGAGCTCTATCAAGCATGCTCTTGGTTGTGGTCAGGATAAACTTGCTGAGGTTTGATAAGCATAGCAACCATAACATCCAATTAGCAAACATAGCAAAGTTCTATAACATCCACTTAGCAAACATAGCAACCATAACATCCAATTAGCAAACATAGCAACCATAACTTCAATCACCAAATACAGAATTCATGTGTGTAAACGTGTGTGTATGTGTGTATAAATGTTTGCTTGTGTGTGTGTAAATGTGTGCATGTGTGTGTGTAAATGTGTGTGTTTGTAAATGTGTGTGTGTGTATGTGTAGTTGTTTCGCAAGGATCTCATCAGTGCTATGAAGCTGCCTGACTCTGAGATGTATGTGTGTGTATGTATGTGTATGTGTATGTACTATGTATGTATTTGTATGTGTATGTGTATGTGTAGTTGTTTCGCAAGGATCTAATCAGTGCTATGAAATTGCCTGACTCTGAGATGTGTGTGTGTATGTATGTATGTATGTGTGTGTATGTATGTGTATGTATGTGTGTGTGTGTAGTTGTTTCGCAAGGATCTCATCAGCGCTATGAAGTTGCCTGACTCAGAGATGCTAAGACCGGAGGAGTATTTTCGTATTGCTGATCCATGGAGACAGGAGTGGGAGAAAGGTGTCCAAGTGCCCGTCAACCCCCATCTCATCAAGTCACAACACTGTCTGTACGTCACTCTAGTTCTAGTTCTTCTTATTCTCTCTAATGAGCGGCGCTTTATAAATATACTTATTATTATTGTTATTATTAATTATTAATATCATTATTATTATTTTTATGTCCGCTGAAAGTTAAACTTTGCTGATTGCCGCAGGGGGTGACATTGCCCTGAATCCATTGCTTTTGGCTCCAGCAGCGCCCGTCTCCACTTCATCTGTTATCGATCCACCACGACTGTGACTCCCCTGAACAGGCGTTGATGAGGCAGTTGTTTATTATTATTATTAGTATTATAATTATTATTGTTATTATTGCTTTGGCTGGAGAGTGCTTGTGTGGCTTGCTGAAGAACATTGTTCTTTAAAATGCTGAAGTGATAGATATATCATCTTTGATGGTAGGACGAGGATGTCGCAATGAAGTGTTTTTAACCATTGATGTGTTATTTCATGACTTGTAGGAAGAGAGAAGAGAACATGGCAATGTTTGGACCATTTGCATTCAAGTTGTGAGTATTAATACTTTGCTATTTGTTACTGTTACTCACTGTAGGTCACTAGGTGTAAATGTTATATCAATTAACACTATGCCATTGAGAGAGAGAAAGAGAGAGAGAGAGAGCGATGTTTATTCATAAAAACATTGTCAGATATCAGAAACATTATACAGACATAGTGCACAAAATATAAAAGGTGCAAAGAACCTGAAATTATTTAATTAGATATCCTGCATAATTTAATTCAATTTATTCATCACATCAGAATGGCCACCAGTGAGTAATTCTTAATGAGCCCTAAGAAGTACTGTCACGCAGTATAGGACAGTGTGTACAAACAAGTGTACATGAGTTGTGTGTGTACATGAGTTGTGTGTGTACATGAGTTGTGTGTGTACATGAGTTGTGTGTACATGAGTTGTGTGTACATGAGTTGTGTGTACATGAGTTGTGTGTGTACATGAGTTGTGTGTACATGAGTTGTGTGTACATGAGTTGTGTGTGTACATGAGTTGTGTGTGTACATGAGTTGTGTGTACATGAGTTGTGTGTGTACATGAGTTGTGTGTGTACATGAGTTGTGTGTACGCAGTTTGTGTGTACACTGTGTAGACCTAAGAAGTACTATCACGCAGTACAGGACAGTGAATACAAACAAGGTGTACATGAACTACATGAGATGCACAAGCTCTCGGAGGAAGTATGTCGCTATGACCTAGATCACCTCGACGTCTGCTACCTCCGCCTTCTTAATCAACTCAGAGCTGACTGTGGTCTGTCTATCAATCAATCAATTCACTGCAAATAGCAATCAGCTGATTTATCGATTGATTAATCAATAAATCAGCTGATTGCTATTTGCAGTGAATCAATCATTCAATCAGCTGAATGCTAATTGCAGTCAATCAGTAAATCAATTCAAGGCTGATTTCAGTTAGTAGGACATCAATAAGTAGCTTTCAATTGATTTAATTTTTAAGTTATAAATCAAACTGTACCATTCTTTTGCTACTCTATCTCTCTATATTTAACCCTTAATGACTGCAGCCTGCACTGACCGTTTCACTGACGGGCTGGTATTTAATGTTTAAAGTTTGTCTGGATTGAGTGATAAGCAAGATAGACTGATTGATTGATCGATAGATTGATTGATTGATAGACTGATTGATTGATGGATGGACTGATTGATGTATATGCTGATAGATTGATGGATATACTGATTGATTGATTGATAGATAAACTGATAGACTGATTGATTGACAGACTGATAGATTGATGGATAGACTGATTGATTGATAGAATGATAGATTGATTGATACAC
>CAJHZI010000449.1:1722500-1735000 GCA_905160935.1 Enchytraeus crypticus | reverse complement strand
ATCCAACTGAGTCTTTTGAATTTTATTAATTCACTCTATGGCTTTTCTTGTGTTCTGTCATATAGGTCCGTATTGCTAATTATGTGTGGGTATTTTATATTTGATATGATTCTCAATAGTTTTCTTTGAAATATGTCTAGATTACTTTCCATGCTTTTAGTTATTATCCATAGTTCACTATTTGTATATAAAGATGGGCTTGATATATATATATATATATTAAATATTTTAATTCTTATTTTCAAGCTTAATTTTTTATTTCTTAGTTTAGACTGATATTTATTAAATGCCATCATTGTAACTTATGTCAGGTTAGTCATCAATAGACCTTCTCCATTCTAGAGACTGAGAGTGTAGGCCCATTGTGCTCTGTTCTGATTGATTGATTGATTAATTGATTGTAGAGATGGGGAGGGGTGGGCTCACCTAAGCTTTGCTCTGTTCTGATTGATTGATTGATTAATTGATTGTAGAGATGGGGAGGGGTGGGCTCATCTAAGCTGTGCTCTGTGGATACCTGAGGTGATTCTAGGCTGCAGCTCTACGATGGAGCCTGTCTGTGGTGTTGATAGAATACCCGTTAGTGTCTCACTCCATTCTAATTCTATATGTTTAGGCTCAACTAGCGAATAGAAGACTGGAGGGGAAGACCGAGACTTGTAATATTAGAAGACACTTTGTTAACGGCTTCTGTGCTCAATTCATATTAATTTATACTAGAAGATTATGTCTAATGGCGTCATACAGCCTCCAAACACTAGCATTTCTAATTAGTGATTGATTGATTTATTGATTGATTGGTGATCGATTAATTGGTTGATTGATTGGTTATTGATAGATTAATTGGTGATTGATTAATTGATGATTGATTGATGATTGATATATAGATTGATAGGTGATTGATTGACTGATTTGTGATTGATTGACTGATTGGTGATTGATTCACTGATTGATATTTAAATTGATTGGTGATTGGTTGATTGGTTGACTGATAGATTGATTGACTGATTGATTGACTGATTGGTTGATTGTATGTGCAGGCTACACGCTGGTCCCTGGTGTGCAGTGTGTGTAGGGAGAGATGTGGCGCGTGTATTCAGTGCAGCGTCAAGAAGTGCAAGACTGCGTTTCACGTGACCTGTGCCTATCAGGAGAACTACGAGATGAGACAGGACCTCGACTCTGACGCTGATGATGTTCAGATGAGGGTTAGCATGTGATGATGATGATGTTGATGATGATGGTAGTGATGATGATGATGGTAGTAATGATGATGATGATGATAATGGGAGTAGTGGTGGGGGTGATGATGATAATGATGATGACGATGATGATGGTAATGATATGATGATGATGGTGATGGTGATAATGATGGTAGTGGTGGTGGTGATAATAGTGATAATGATGGTGGTGGTCTAGATGATGTTAGTAGTGATGATGATGGTGGTGATGGTGGTGGTGATGATGATGATGATGATGATGATAATGGGAGTAGTGGTGGTGGTGATGATGATAATGATGATGACGATGATGATGGTAATTATATGACGATGATGATGATGGTGATAATGATGGTAGTGGTGGTGATGATAGTGATAATGATGGTGGTGGTCTAGATGATGTTAGTAGTGATGATGATGGTGGTGATGGTGGTAGTGATGATGATGATGATGATGATGATGGTATTGATGATAGTGATGATGGTGGTGGAGATGGTGGTGGTGGTAGTAATGATAACGTTGATGCCTCTGTTCTTGATCTCTTTCTTTCTTTTAATTTTATGTGTTTGGATTCCTCACTGTGTGAAAGTTAAACGTCATTTTCTTTAGTTTTCACTGACTCTGCTGATGTTATCGCTTGTGTGGATGTTGATATCTGAACTGCTAATTTTCGTACCTGTTGAAGTTACAGAATTTTCAATTTACATAGTTTTTCAAATATTTTTTATTTACATTTATTAAAATTAAGTATTGGTTATTTAAATAGTTATTTATACGTATATTAATTAATAATTTTTACTTAAATAATAGTATTTATTTATTACTATGAACTAGTGCTAGGTGTTGTCATGGTGTTGCAGGCATACTGCAAGGTACACAGTTACAAAGCTAACAGGTCCGGTGACTCGCCACGTAAGACTCCCACCTCCACTCCTAAGAAACTCAGTGACATGACCGATGAGGAGAAATACGAGGAGAGGTCAAAGAGGTCAGTCTCTCCTCAACATTGTAGTTTTTCTACATGAAAGTACTATACACGAATGTATGTTTATTATGAGTAATTTGTATTATCAAGTCTGGAATGAGTGTTGCTGGACAGCGTAAAGTTTCGCTCATATGTAGAAATTTTTACTAGTTTAGATATTAATTTAAATGTAATTGTTATTCAGCTCATGATTACAATTGAACTCTTCCTGTAAAGTAGTCTCGAAGACCGAGTTCGGCCATGCCACTGCTATATATATATATATATATATATATATATATATATACACTATTTATTTTGAATGTCTCAGTAGCGCAATGGTTAGAAGTGTAGATAACGTCATGAAATTTTAAATGACAGACCCTCAGGTGAATTGAACCCTTGCGGGTTCGAATCCCAGCCGCGCTGATCTGAGCGTAAAATCCCAGACATTCACTGGACTGGTTACATGGAAAATGATCGAAATTGCCTAACGGTTTAAACATCTGGTGTTAAAAAGTGATAGATATCAACATAGTTGATCATTTCACTATAATGCGTGTTATTATTATTATTATTATAAGTTTTTGTTGTTAATTAATAACATTCTCTCTCTGATTATAGAAATACTGTAATACTTAGAATAGATGTAGTCTTTGAATTTTATGATATAAATGTTAGTTAATATGTTGATTATTGTGTTTAAAAAGCTGCATCATATTTTTGTAGTAAACTTAAACTTTTGTGTAGCCTATGTCCATTCTCCCTTCAGTCTTGTAAAGTTCTAATGGGAGACAGAAAATCTTCTTCAGGTGTCTGACTGTATTATATACCTGCTGGCTGGCAAATCTGAAGATTATTATCCATTGCATACTCGCTGTTGAGATTGTTTGTATGTATGTGAATGTTTATAAGTATATATGTGCACATTGCGTCTATTCTTTGAGTTGATATATATTTAAGGTTTTTTTCATTTTTAGTTTGTATTTTTTATATATTGCTTGAATGTGTGTTATTGCTTATTTTAGTGTTTTTGAAAAATAAAAATAGTTCTGTCTCTCTCTCTCTCTCTCTGTTGTTAACATTTGTAACTGAGCGTGTGTTGATTGATTGATGCGACAGGTTGAGTAAGCTAGCCGAGGAGTTTTACCTCTACACTGACACATCAGAGCTGGCAGAAAGGCTGTGTGTGGAACAGTGTGTGGTAGACATGATCAAGTCCTACTGGATTCTAAAGAGAAAGGTTCCCACTTGTACCAGCTTTCTAACAGTCAGATCCCTAAAGTCTTCTGTAATGTCAGCTACGTTCACTGAAAAATGTACTTATTTACAGCTAGCAATAAATGATACAGCAGATTTCAACTTGATTAGTACTTAATTGGAACTTGGTGTTTTCTAGCTGTGAGCTTTGTATTCTTCTATATCTACTTAAACTAGGCGTTGTCCTCTTGATGGTGATGATGATGATGGTGGTGATGGAGACACTGAGTTGATTGATTGATTGTAGTGTAACTTCAACAAGGCTCTGCTGACACCTAAGGTGGAGGAGGGAGACATGTTGAGTAGACAGAGAGAGGACAGTCTCATCACCAGGCTCAAGATGTTCATACATCTGCGACAAGATCTCGAGAGGGTAATCATTATAATAATAAAGCAAAGCTGGTAAAGCTAAGGTTAACATCAGTTTCCTCACTCGAAAACGATGTCAGTGACGGGCGAGCCTAGGATTTGAACCCCGCACCTACTGATCCCCGGTCGAGCATCTTACCAACTTTGCCACCGGCTCCAGCCAGAATAATTATTATTATTATAATTATAATATTAATAATAACAGGCATTATAGTGAAATGATCAACTATGTTGATATCTATCACTTTTAATACCACATCTTTAAACCGTTAGGCAATTTAGACCATTTTCCGTGTAGCCAGTCCAGTGAATGTCCGAGATTTTACTCTCTGATCTGCACGGCTGGGATTCGAACCCAGGAGGGTTTAATTCACCTAAGAGTCTGTCTTATGTTAAATCTTCAAGACGTTACCTGACTTCACTAACCACTACGCTATTGAGACATTCTATTGGTATCTCCCAGAAGCTGCTCTCTATCTCAATTTATGTAGTTACTCTGTCTTACTCAAGTATCTAATTACACATCTATATTTTTCCCTGAACCATAGATAGATAATTAATTAGTAATTACATAAAAGAACAGCTTTAAAGATATCTTGAGAATAGATCAGTTCAGAGATATATTCTCAGATATCTTAGTTAAGTCTGTTCTTTTATGTAATTACTAATTAATTAATTTTCTGTCTATCTATCAATCTATTTCTCCAACAATTATTTATTCATTAATCAATCTATCAATCAGCATATTTATCTATAATTTCATATATTTATCACTATTTCTCCATCATCCAGCAACTATCTATCTCATTCCACACGTCGTCACTGTATTTGCTCAGGTACGGAACCTGTGCTACATGGTAACAAAGAGAGAGAAGCTGCGACAGAGCCTGCACCAGATAAAGAGAGAACTCTTTCTCCAACAGTCAGCCCTGCTCAGAGCTAAGTCTAACAAGCCTGATGCTGAGGAGACCGTTCAGATCCGAGGTGCTCACAGGCTCTCGCAGTCCCTCTACGACCAGCCGCTGCTCATTCTCAAAATGGCTGCAGCAGCGATGGAGCGACAGAGACTCGAAGACGAGGAGGAAGAGTCGCTAATAAAATCAAGCGGCAAGATGGCGTCTAAGTTTCATTCGGGGAAGAAGAGAAATACGGCAAGAGATAGCGTCGCAACGCCGGTGTCTGCGACCCACGAGAGGTCCATTAGTGATAAAAAGATTTCAACTCCGCTCTCAAATCCAGTCCTATCGAAGAAAGGAGTTTGGAAAAGCTCCACTCCGCAGTCTATATCAGGCTCACTATCATCAAAGAATGTCGGGAAGTATGGCACGCCTTCGTCAAATTCTTCTAAGAAATCAGCTGACAGAACGGCAACTCCCTCGCAGTCTGTCTCGTCACTCAAAGATAACTCCCTGACCAAGAAGTACACTAGGAGATCATCACCAGATGGCAACCCCTACGTCAGACCCACCTACTCCAGCTTCTCGTGGATGTTGTCTGCGAGACGTCGCTCCAAGGAGGATGGATCAAGCTCCGCCTCTCACTCTGTCAGTGGTCGACAGGAGTCGCTGAGGAACAGGAGGTCCCTCCCCACCTCCTCGTCACAGCTAGCAGGGCTGACAGCAACAACAAGTGCCGCAGGGAATGAGACGGGTTGGGTTGATCCGAGTGAGAACGTTGACAGCGTGAGGCTGCGATCAGACGCTCGTATTGCTTCATCAGTTGCTCTAGTCAGTGATGCTAGAGACTTGGCTAGAGGACCAGTTAGGCAAACTACCTCAGGGAATCAACGTGTGAACGAATCTTTGACAGATTTATATACCGCTGTGCCAAAGACACCTTCAAAATCTTTACAGAGTCCGGTGAAGAATCGACAGACGCCTCAAACCGGTGAACGTGTGATAGCAACGTCCAATAGCAGGTCCACGACAACACCGAACAAAAAGCTTGATAGTGCAGCAGCAGAAAGACTGAATGTTTCACCCAGTAGAGAAAAGCATGATGACAAAACAATATACAAAACTAATCGTGCATCACCCAAAGCTACTCCTGATGAAAATCGTTTAGTACAGACTGTTAGAGGCCCTACCAATGGTTTGCTGTCCAAACTACCATCAAGAACTTTTATGTCAGACACCAAGAATGGTGTAAAAAGATTAAAGGACAGTCAGAACTTAAATGCAGCCAAGCCCAGGCGTAATGGCTCTCTAAATGGTTTGCAGAGAACGCTGGATAGTTTTGTTGTAATAAAGCCGTGCAAGAGATCAGCTAGCGATGATGATGTAGATGTGGGCTCTAATGAGACCAGCTATCTGGACCACACTTCCTCTAGACCGAGGGTGGAGGACAGAACTGAAGTAACTTTGAACGATGTGGACAGGGCTCGCCCATCCACTCCGTCGAACGACTCAGTGGTGCTCGAGGAAGTAACGAGGTCGGGACAGACTAAACGAGCGAGCAAGTGGCAGATGTCTCTCTCAGCTCTACAGGATGATCAGCTCAATACCAACAACTCCTCAAGCTTTGACGTGGACGTGGAAAACCTGTCCTCTGCCTCTAATGATCTCTCCAGCTTAGACAGCGACGAGTCGAGTAGAGACAGCGATGGGAAGATGAATGGAACTAGGAGTGGCTCTAGGCCCGACAGTGCCAGCAAGAGAAGCGGATCACTGAGGAGCGATACTACAAAGAAATCTATGATAGGTCAAGAATCGTTGAGGACTAAGCTGAGACGTTCCCTAGCGACAGAGTTTAGCAACAACAAAGCCGAGAGACGTTCAAGTAACGCCAGCTGACGAGTAAGGGAGAGACTTGAACTGTAGCTAATGCTGTTATAGCTCATCTCTTGTAAATAGTCGCTGATGAAGTAGGACTGGCTCTATTGTATCTCTACGTAGCGACAGTGGACAAGGCTGCGTCAGATGCTAATTTAGATGTTATAAACTGTGACTGTTGCAAAGCTTTCATGATTGTGTCTTGTATAAGGTGTATTGTATATATAGAAGAGGTTTGTTACGTACTGTTAAACTGATTTCAACGTGAACTTAGTCTCTATGTTGACATGATAGTTTACAACTACCGTTGGTCTGCTTTAAGTGGCAACTAAACCATGTACCACTCTACGCAATTAGATACAAAATTAGGATATCGAAGCAATTCTGATATGAAATAAACAAAATAAGAGGCACAAGGAGCATTTAACAATATCATATTACAATTGTAAGATGATATTGCACAAGCACAAGTAATATATCACACTAACAGGGCTTTATCGGAGCCCAAATCATAGAATGGGGGCTTTATCGGAGCCTTCGTGAGGAATTGATAAGGGTTTTATTAGTCACTACAGCACAACATTCAGGAACCATCAGATTTTTGTCCAACTAGCGAGGCATTAACTTGATGAAATCATTTGATATTTATCCCTCCAACACATCACTTTAAACCGCAGAGAACGTGTAACATTCGACAGGATGCACCAACAGCAGAGATGAACTGTTGGTGTGTTTATAAATGTTCTCATCTCTCCCTCGTCATATGTGAAACCGCTGCAGCCACTGAATTGTACTGCATGGTTGTGAGCTGGGGAATCGTTTAGTGCACGTTTAACATTTCATCATACAATGCGCAATATAACATCCATGAATGCAATGCATTTAAAGCCCACCATAAAAATATGCAAAATATAGACATCTATGAATGCAACGTGCATGTATATGTGGCACTTAAAGCTCGACACACATAATAATTACAATCTAACATCGGTGACAGCAATACTTGAGCTCGACACACATAAGATTTGATAAAGTACTGATAAATCCAGTTCAGAGGTCATGTTGACATTCAACACAAGTCATAGACTTCTGTCCGCCCGTCAAACTTATCATCACCACTTTGTGTTATCAGTGCAACACACTTATCACAGCTAGTTGCTCAGCAGCAAACAACATTGGTGTTGGGTATATTATACTTACAGTCATCAATCAAAAACTTTATAATAAAAGGAGGAAAGAAAAAGCTTAATAATAATGAAATGAGCAGCTCTAAAGTGCAAGAAAGAACTGAGGAGCACACTTCAGTCCTATCATTTCAACTCTCACATCTACAACATGGCAGATCAATCATTCGGCTAGTTGTTCATCATCAGTAAGCTCCTTCAGTTCTACTTGAGCTAAAGCAAACATGCTGCAGAGGTTCTACACAATCAAACTACAATACATGCTAGGAGTGAGTAAACAATGACAAGATATAGCACAATGATGAGGACACCTCAGAAAAAAACAACCTTTTATACGCTGCAGCACATCTCGTACACATGACATCACAGTAATCTTAAAAAGACATCATAGAGCAACTGCAGACAGCATACAACCAAGGCAACACGAGTACACACATCTTATACACGTTTAACTGTCAACTATACACAAACTATAACAAATAGTAAATGAAAACATTCATGTGAAATACTGTTAGTAAACTGCAAGTACTTCACAGGCATAGAGAACGTGTAACATTCGACAGGATGCACTAACAGCAGAGATGAACTGTTGGTGTGTTTATAAATGTTCTCATCTCTCCCTCGTCATACGTGAAACCACTGCAGTCACTTAATTGTACTGCCTGGTTGTGAGCTAGGGAATTGTGCAAACAACACTCACTAGTTAATCAATCAATTAACCCTTATTAGTCAAACAATTCATTTTGAAATGCACCAGATAGTTGTGATGAACCTAATCCTTAATAATGTTCATGCAAACATAAAATAAAACAGAAATGATAGAGAAAACATTAGTTGATACAATAATTAAATGTGATTCCTCAGTAGATGAGGAAGAAAGCTATTTAAAAGTATCATTGCAGCATACTTCAGTCCTATCATTTCAACTTCCATTGTATTGCACTCCGGCAGTCAATAATTTGGCTAATTTTTCATCATTAGTATGCTTCCTAGTCTGTTGCTAAACATTTACCCATTTCCTGAATCAACTCATTAGCATAGGATCAAAGATCTTAAAGTTAATTAACAAGGAACTCTAGGGCACAGGTAACGTATATGAATTACCAAACCTACGTTACCAACAAGTAACTACAGGACAAGTATTTAAATAACAACGACACGACAATGTTATCCATGATATCATTCAACACTACAGTACCAAACATATGAACAGAAATGACTCGTCACACATTACTTGTTGAACGTTATGCAATCGATACTCATTAAAATTATTAATGCAAGGTGTAACATTCGACAGGATGCACTAACAGCAGAGATGAACTGTTCGTGTGTTTATAAATGTTCTCATCTCTCCCTCGTCAAATGTGAAACCACTGCAGTCACTGAATTGTACTGCCTGGTTGTGAGCTAGGGAATCATTGCTCAGTACAGTGCTTAATATATCTATCACACAAAATAATGTAGCCATACCAATCTGTGCTTTTGAGATGATATGTTAAGATATAGAAAGACATCCCTTTATATCAATCTATCTTCTAGTAAATAGAAGTACATGTTTATTTAAAAATCTTCACACATCGACAAACAATTAGTCTTCAAATATCGACAAAGGTGAAAGCAGAGGAATCAACATTTCAAAGTGTGAATCAATATACCTAGCATCAAACATCAGGTAAATGTCAGAGAAGCTATGTTCCCATGATAAACATCTAACTAGAAATGATAATTTAATTAAAACATTAGATCCAAAACACCAACTGCATGACAATATCGCTCAGAGACTAAGTAATAGTAGCTTCGTATGCACTAAATTGGCACAAACACCATATTAAGCAACTTTACACCAGACTCGTCATAGTAGAATGGATAGTTCAGAACATATCGACAAGCATCAAGAAAAATCAGTCCGCCCGTCATGTTTATCATCACAACTATCAATTGCTAGTTGTGAACAGATCAGTCAGCAAATGTTAGCAAAAGAGTGCAGCATTCACTGAATTTACTGATCACAGTGTTATTAAATCAAACTATTTTCTCTCATGAAACTTTCACATTAGAATTTACCGATTCTTCATTACCTATCAATTCAACATTAGCAAAAATAAGATTTAAAATTCATATATATATAATTTTCAACTTAGCATACAAAAAGTATAATGTAGTAACTCTAGATATAGAAAATGTTTAGAAATAATATACGTATATATCATATAATTTATATATCATAAATTAATTTTATGTAGTATCCTACAGTGAATCATGATGTGTAGAATTCTGGGTCAGATACTATCTAGGCGAATATGTGCATCATTGACGAGTCTCACATTCAGATTTCCATCACTCCCAGAAAATCCACATTAACTATCGACATTTCTGCACATCTCAAAACTCAACCTACTAATCATGCAAGGAGCAAGTAGAAAAGTTAGAAATTCCCTATAAACCCACTTTAATAAATATAAACTACGCTTTAATTCTATCTAGGCTTAGTCTATAGACTCTAAACACAGAAAATCTGAATACCAACGTACGCTAGGATAAGATGGTTATTAATAACTGCACGAAATCAAAGACAACACAGTTTGCAGGACTAAAATAAATTTAGCATTTAAAATTAAACTAAATAGATTGTCTCAATTATCATTATCCGTTTCAATCATTATTACTCATGAACGGGGTAAGCGAATTGCGTTAATCTTCGAGTTTATTGCAGATCTGATCAAAAATATAAGACAGTTGACCAGTTCCAAGGAACTCGATACTAATATGCGAATCTTCAAATTTGATATAAAAATAAAGAATAATGTCGATATAATATGGATAGAATCTTCAAATTTAAAAAAGGATCTTTTAATTTAAAAGATACTTAGAACTTAAATTTTCCTTTTAACTAAAATCCATCGTTCCATCACCAACACCACGCTGAGCAAAAAGGACAGGAAGTTCTCGTTACCACATCTCTATGAAAACACGAGTTCTTCTCAATCGTTACCATTAACTTAACTTAATTTAATTATACGGGTTCACGAAGTCGTTCGTTAAGACTTGTATAAGTACTACCATAAGCTAATTTGTGGATTTTAATGTTTTATTGTAATGATGTTTTATTGTTTTATTGTCTACAAACCTCTATGTTACTATTATCTTGCACAACAAACTTGTAAAAGTTTGTATTTAGAATGTCGCAAGAATCGTCGATTTTAATTATATATGTGTATATATTTCTTTTCTTAAAATTCTCTTAATATACACTATTCTATAACATTTATTTATCGAAATTAAATGTAAATATATAGACCAAATTTTGTAGGCCCTACTGTAATATTCTTAGATAATATGGATATTCAAATTATGCACAGGGTAATGTTGCACAAACTAATCCATGGGCTCTATTCGATGAAGAGTTACCTAATTTGACAACAACAGTTTATATATCTTAAATGATTTTTTAATTCATTCTGCTCATATACAGTAATTATCTTTAGGCTATGTAAACACTGTGATAAGGTTTTTTAAACCCGCAACTCTACCCTATATATGCATGTGGAAGTAGAAATAGTTAGCTCTATTACTGCTATTGTGGTTATAGTGAATAGTTTGCGTTTTAAGTAGCAGCGATAAAAGATCGTTAAACTAGTATATTTCTGAATATAGCCTATATTACGTACTTTAAAGTTTACACAAAACTTTTCCAATTACATTAAATTAAGAACAGTAATCTTCCAATTAGTGCTTGATTTCAGAAGTTTCGAACCATCTATAGGCCTATACATAGGCCTATATTTAATTCTTAATTTATCTGAATCAATTTTCACTTTAACTTGTTAAATTAATTGTCGCTCTACCTTAATTATATGCTAGTTTTAAAAGATATATGTGTTAGGCTTAAATTGCATTACGCTACGGATACCCTTTAACTAGCAACGATTTCTAACTTAATTTGCCTTAAATTCTGTTTTAAAAAGTTTAAAGCACTAGGGGACCTATATGAGGGGTTTAGGCCTAATTAGAAAGAGGCCATTAGATGTACATAGGGTCTACCTTTTTGTTTAGAATGAAGCGTATCTTCAAATTATCAATAGTAGTCGAACAACAAATTTAAAGGATTAATTAATGAAACAAGCACTGCAGCGTTGCAATGCTTTAAAGCTTCGGCACGTTCTCGAGAAGTTGACGAGGAATTACTATGACACAAAAACATCGTAAAGAAGTAGGATCTAATGCTGATGATAAACATGAATATGAGGCAGAGAAAATTAGTGCAGTCCTTAAGATGCAGCGAATGATTAGCATTTACTAAGCGCAGTGAGTGGCTTTACGGACTAGGTTGCAGCTCGTTGATCAATAGTTCCGGTGTTCAATTCTTAGATCGTCCTGATACTCACTAGAGAGACAAAATTGAATTAGGCCTATAGCATTTAGGCTCTCCTGCCACCTATCTATCTCTCATTCAACAACAACAACTCATAATGCTATGTTAGAAATAGATGTCTTGCTAAATTATCCAGTGTTCTAAACTCTATTTATTTCTATCACTAGCTAGCTAGAACGCTTGTGCTAGACTCTCAATGTTCTCCCTCTTCTTTAAGTTATTTCATTTGTAAACTCGTAATCACGAAAAAATCTGCGTTCCTAACTAAGAACTTACTTATAATCTCTGCGTTCTTCAAGTTTTCGTCTATAAAGGTTTCTTCAAAGCGCTCTGCGAGTATGCCTAATTGAATTCAGCCTC
>CAJHZI010000449.1:1652500-1720000 GCA_905160935.1 Enchytraeus crypticus | reverse complement strand
TTTTTAAATTAAGAAAAAATAGTGAAAAGTTAAGCAGCCTCATGCTGAATCATCGTCGTGATTAGTCATCACACTGATGAGTCGTCACGAGGAAGAGCTAGGCTGAGATGTGAGCAGAGATACCATTGATGATGAAGGCACAATTGAGAGCTTCAGGGTAGTTTGCCTCCACCATACTTAGCCATTCCGTAGCCATGTCAATAGCTGCAGTAAATCAACAACACTGATAAATCGTAAGTCTACAATGCCTGTAGAATGCGCTGTGAGCAACAACAAGTAAACAATGTCTCAAACTCGACAGTTGTTGATGTTGCCTCTAACCCAAGCAACAACAAGTAAACAATGTCTCAGACTCGACAGTTGCTGATGTTGCCTCTAACCCAAGCAAGTCAATGCTCTTCTGAATATCAACTTAGGTGAAATGTTCCACAAAGAAAAACAAGATTTAAAGTGCTGGAAATTTGCGCGACGGTGAAGATCTGACCGCCGATTACTGCGTGAGTGTCGTAAAGAGCGACTAAGCAGGAGTTGAGGAAGGCAATTGGAAACTATCTCAGACACGACATTTCTCAAATCTAAAAGCTAATTTAGGTTTGGTAGAGGTTGCTTTGGTTGTGAAATCAGCCTGCTAGTTACTAGTTGCTTGCTCTGTATTGAGGTGAAATAGATCAGGTTTAGAGCAAGAATATATACTTTGGACCTACCATTTGCAGAAAAATAGAGTGAGAAAGAGAGAGAGAGAGAGCGAGCGAGCGAGAGAGACAGAGAGAGAGAGAAAAGGAGAAAGAGAACTACTAACCAGGTTTATAGAAATGTTTGAGACCAATTCCTTCGAGATCAAATACTATGGCACATTCTCGAATGATCGTTCCCAGCTGCAAACATCAATGAATGACAAGTAACGAGTGAATGGATGAATATATAAATAAATTTATAAAATATCGAATCAATCAATTAATCGCATGTTGATTACTAATAATTTCAGATGTTATTCATCGAGAAGGAGGATTAATTGTCATAAAGAGGTATGAATACACTGAGTGTAAAGTGATATAAATCTCCACTAGGGTCACCTTTTCTCTTTCTAAACATTATAAATTCAAACTGAGAGCCCAATGTACACATTCATAGACCTACTTAGTCTTCTTCCACGCTGGATATAGAGCACTCCATAGATAAACCAGTTAATCTCATAACAAATGCTGGTTCCTTATCCATACCTCATGTAGCCTTCATCTTGGGAAGAATATGGACACTGAGGTGATTTCTCACTTCCTCAGTTCTTCATTCGTCGCCTCTTACAACACGTGCAGGTAACGGTTGATTTATTCCTCGGGGTCCAGGACACAGCACGGCTAATCTCTACTAACAATCGTGCTGAACGCACAGTTACTAGCTTGATCCTCCATCATAGGAATTTCGATAGGTGAGTGAGGAAGGACAACAACAACAACATGTGGTCGCGTGATAGACTTATTACTTTTCTGCTCTGTTGAGGAAAGACAACAACAACAACAACAACATGTGGTCACGTGATAGACTTGTTACCTTTCTGCTCTGTTGAGGAAAGACAACAACAACAACAACAGCAACATGTGGTCACGTGATAGACTTCTTACCTTTCTGCTCTGCTGAGGAAAGACGACCTTGAAGAGAAACTCTATGTTCCTAAACCTGCTTCTACCGGCATCCATCTTACTCACTGAGTGTAGCAACCCTGCCAACAACAACAACAACAACATGTGGTCACGTGATCACTGAGTGCAACAACCCTGCCAACAACAACAACAACAACAACATGAGGTCACGTGATCACTGAGTGCAACAACCCTGTCAACAACCACAACAACAACATGAGGTCACGTGATCAGTTAATGAGCATCGGTTTTATTGGTGTGATTAATTCAATTAATCGATCGATCAAGTGCTCAAAATTCTACCTAATTAATCAGATATCGTGTGAATATGTACAATCATTGGGTACTCAATGAACTACAGATGCTGTACGATATAATACATGAACCCTTTATAACAACAAGAACACAATTAAAGAGCTACATCATCCCAGACAACATTAAGCAGTAGAGGAAGACTAAGATATAAGTTACTAGTAAATAAAACTATGCAAAGTTTTCTTTCACCGAAATGCAAAATGAATAAGAGTAAAATGACATCGAGCACTTTTCAAATACTCACCATTGAAGTCGGCTTTGCCAGGTAGCTCGTAATAGACCGGATAGCCTTCCTTAGTGAATCCAAAGTATCCACCTGGAAAACACCCCAGGCATCAGTGGTAATGAACACAGTATTCTACTTCATCTCAGCTAATGTAACTCCTCTCTCTCTCTCATTCCCTCTACTTCTCCCTCTACTTATCTGTCTCCGTCTGTCTGTCTGTCTGTCTGTCTCTCTCTCACTCTCTCTCTCGCTCTCTCTCTCTCTCTCTCTCTCTCTCTCTCTCTCTCTCTCTCATTCGCTTAAGATAAAATTACGCTAGAGTCAATTTTAAGGGCGACAAAGAATAGTAAAATGTTAAATTGCTAAGAAAATAATTAATCAATAATTATAAGTATTAACTTAAGCAGATACTCGGTTTAGTACAACCATAACAACTATACGTGAATGCCGCTAAGAGCCACATGTAACTTAAGAGACCAGTGACCATGGTGTCCCCGTGCAATTGAATAATCAATTAATTAATTAATTTAGTAATATATTTAGTAATTAATTAATTAATTAATTGAGTGAGTAACTGATGTAATTGCGGAGACTCGTGACGTAACAAGATGTCCCAGTACATATAACTCTCCAGGAGATCAGCTCTTACCTGGGACGTATTTCTCAATGACCTCTGTAGGTTCCCACTCCAGTAGTTTATCCAATCCGTACTTCTTCCTCCATTCCATGCTCTGTCAGGCAAACAATCAATCAATTATTCAATCAATCAATCAATCAATCAATCAATCAATCAATAACTGGTAAAGCTAAGGTTAACATCAGATTCCACACTCGAAAGCGATGTCAGTGACGGGCGAGCCCAGGATTTGAACCCCGCACATACTGATCCGCGGTCGAGTATCTTACCGACATTGCCACTGGCTCCAGACAGTGACGAGGTTTAAACATCAGTTAATCGAGTCTAGAATATGGTTTAAATTCAACATTTTACAAGAACATAAGCGAGTTGTAGATAAGAGTCAGTTAAATAGAGCCGTTTGGGAATGACTGATGAACTTTAAGCACTTACATCTCTTAGCATCTTCTCAGCCTTCTTCAGGTCCCAATCCCTTGCTGCAACAACAATAACATCAGACGTGTGCAATCTCTTGTGCAACAACAACAACAACAACAACAACAGCAACAACATCAACACAATATCACACCTGTTCAGTCTCTTGTGCAACAACAACAACAACATCAGACTTGTTCAGTCTCTTGTGCAACAACAACAACAACAACAGACTTGTTCAGTCTCTTGTGCAACAGCAACAACATCAGACTTGTTCAGTCTCTTGTGCAACAACAACAACAACAACAGACTTGTTCAGTCTCTTGTGCAACAACAACATCAACAACAACAACGTGAATGACGTCACTTTGTCTTCGTGATATATTTTCTGTCAACAAAAATTTAAATTCTAATCTGTAAAACTCACAATGTGTGCGACTAGAGACAGAGAGTGACAGAGGCAAAAACAGAGAAAGAGCAGAGAGAAGAGAGAGACAGAGAGAGAGAGAGAGCTGCAGAGGGACAGAGACATAGAGAGAGAGAGAGACAGAGACAGAGAGACAGAGACAGAGACAGAGAGAGAGAGAGACAGAGAGACAGAGAGCAGGACCTATGAGCCACCTAGCGTGGTAGTCATCATCGTCGAATGGTTTCTTCAGCGTCTGAACGTTCTTCTTGAACTGTGACATAGAAAGTTCCAGAAACGACTAATTTGATCAATTATAACCTAACTATAACAGAGATAGCTCGAGACATGAATGCCTAGGTTTAAGCAACAGTCACACTGTATACTCCTGCTTTGTCTACAATATTAAAATCTAAAAGCTAATGTTAACGTCAGTCTCCTCACTCGAAAGCGATGTCAGTGACGGGGGAGCCCAGGAGTTGAACCCCACACCTACTGATCCGCGATCGAGTATCTTACCGACTAAAATAGTATTACTATCCAATACTTCATGTATTGGTTAGAAGTTATACATGGCGACGTGTGTTTTGAATAGCGTTTCCTTATTTGATAGCCATGATCTGTCGCTTATTTAACTTTGAATGGCAACTCTGTGTTTGAGTAAATTAATTAGTTATTCTTTTTATCTGTGGTGATTTTACTCTATCTTTTCATAATCTGAGTTAAAGCTAAAAAGTTAGTGTTAACGTCAGTTTCCTCATTCGAAAGCAATGTCAGTGACGGGAGATCCCAGAATTTGAATCCGGCACATACTGATCCGCGGTGGAATATCTTACCGACATCGCCACTGGCTCCATGTCGGTAAGACACAAAGTTAGTCACCTCTCACGAATACATGCAGTTTTTCAGAATAAAAATTAAGAACTCAACACTGAGTAAACTCTACAGAGTGAGGAAATAGAGAGAGCCTCGCAATTAGCGTGCTCTCAAATTCTTTAGTTGATCAATAAAGTGCTCACTCTAGAGCTGCTTTCAGCAGAGAGTTGTTTGATTGAACTAACTACACTGATATGATGCTCTCCTAACTGACTGATTGATTGATTAATTGATTGATTGCTTGATTGACTGATTGATTTACTGATTGCTTGATTGACTGATTGATTGATTAATTGTTTGATTAAGTGATTTATTAATCGATTGATTGATTGTTCGTTCGTGAACAAGCTCTGCGACTGACTAGTCGATTGACCTATTGATTACTAAATTTTCGAATCGTTTGATTGATTAATTGAAGGATTTATTGATTGATTGACCTACCTCTTTCAGCAGGTCCCACTGTTTTGGCGTGAGAGAGTCGAGGATATAACTGCTAACTCCCTCAGGGTAGGGTGTGATCTCAAACTTACCCAACATCTCACGACCTGGTAACACTGGACCTGGTAACACTGAACCTGGTAACACTGGACCTGGTAACACTGGACCTGGTAACACTTGACCTGGTAACACTGGACCTGGTAACACTTGACCTGGTAACACTGGACCTGGTAACACTGGGCCTGGTAACACTGGACCTGGTAACACTGGACCTGGTAACACTGGACCTGGTAACACTGGACCTGGTAACACTGCAGCGGTCTAATCAGCGCAAACTGATCTAAAATGTAATCAGAAATAACTTTTAACAATTAATACGACCAATGGGTGATTTAACGTTACTTTCCTGTCTAACAGTTATATCAGTGACGGGTGGAGCGCTGAATTTGATCCCTGAACCTACTAATCCACAGTCCTACATCTTGTCAACAAGCTACTGACTCAGCCACGCTGTTAAACAATTGAGTAGGTTCATAGTCTATAAAAGCTGGTAAAGCTAAGGTTAACGTCAACTTCCTCACTCGAAGAGCGATGTCAGTGACGGGCGAGCCAAGGATTTGAACCCCGCACCCGCATATAGGATAAGAAGAACAGAGTTACCTTCACTGCCCTAAGGGACATCAGTGACGGCTTGACCTGGTTTAGAATTAGGCGATATCTGATACAGAGGCACTAGTGATTTTGTATTGGCTCAGAGGCTTTATTAAAATCATCTCAACACACACAGTCGACCAGCCTCTATCGAGCAGACTATCGATAATATGTTACACATAAAATTCACGGGACACACGATATACGATACAGCTTGCCAATGGCCGCAACCGGAAAGTTCTTGATTAATTGGCAAGGAGCTCTCTCTCTTAGTGCACTGCCTACTGGCAGGTCCATGGTATATAACGCCTCCACTCTTCTCTGTCTTCCGCCTTCCTCTTCATTTCCACATATGAGTGGGTCTGTAAATCATCTAACATACCTAATATCGGCCTGCCCGTGCCTCTTTTTCCTCTCATTCTACCTTCTATGACCTCTTTTAATAGACCTTCTCCCCTTAGAATGTGTCCTATCCATCTCTTCTTCCTATTTCTTAAGACATTTATCAACGGTCTATCTGTGCCAACTCTCTCCAGAACTTCCTCATTTGAAGCCTTTTGAGTCCAGCTGATCCTTTCCATTCTTCTCCAAATCCACATTTCCAATGCCTCCAGTTTCCTAATATCTTCCTTCCTTAAGGTCTGTTTCACATCCATACAATAGCGTGGTCCAAACCAAAGTTTTCACTATCTTTATCTTTGTGTCTTTCTTTAGACTTTTTGTTAATAGTTCTTTTCTATTACCAAAGGCCGCTTTTGCTTGTGCAATCCTACTGCATATTTCCATCTCACATTTCCCATCATCGGTTATAGTATGACCCAAATATTTGAAACTCCTTACCTGTTCCAATTTCGTACTATTTATTGTGATATTAACTTCACCTTTATTATTGGACACTCTCATAACCTTGGTCTTCTTTATATTGATCTTCATGCCATATCTTAAAGCCGTATCATTCAGCCTATCCATTATCTTCTGCAATCCAATCTCGCTGCCTACTACCATGCCTTGGTCATCTGCAAAACGTACATCTTGTAACAAATTTCCTCCTACTTTTATTCCTTCTTCCAAGTCTTCCATGGCTTCCTCCATCATTGCCTCAGCGTAAATGTTAATCAGCATCGGCGAAATGCTACAACCTTGTCTTACTCCACGTCCTATTTCACCTTCTTCTGAGAAGAAAGTTAAGGAACTAAGAAAGCCATTTTACCAAATAAGCTAATTAAACTCTCATGAGTTTTAAGTTTAAACAAATTTATTATGCGCATTACATCTAAACAAATCGATTAAGTCTAAACCAATTATGCGCATTTTATCTAAAGTTCTAAACAAATCGACTAAGCATAAGCTAATGCGTGTTACTACATACCAAGCCTCTTTCAGTGACAAGTGAAGCTGTTAGAATATTGCGAGCCTGCGAGGCTTCTTTTATACTACACAATGGTTTTGATTAACAATTAATAACAGAGTTATCGCCTGTAAGATAACCATTGAACTGTCTGACATGAGGTCGAAGTGCCCAGGTTAGTCATTGCTCCCCTATAGATCATAGTGCTATATCTAGTACATGGTTCCCATGTTAACCATTGCTCCCTTATAGATCATAGTGCTATACCTAGTACATGGTTCCCATGTTAGCCGTTGCTCCCCTATAGATCATAGTGCTATATCTAGTACTGGTGCCATGTTAACATTGCTCCCATTATGTCTGTGCATTATGTCGTGGTAGAACTGGTGCATTATGTCGTGGTAGAACTGGTGCATTGTGTAGATCATCTGAAGATTTCCAGTCTCTGTGTCATCATGAACTGATTAAACTCTAAAGCGAAACTTAAAGTTAAGTTTAACGTCAGTTTTCTATCTCGATAACAGTGACGGGAGAGCCCTGGATTTGAACACTCAGTCGGCACGTACCGATCAGCTGTGGAACGACTTGTTACCCACAATATAATACTATACATGTAGAATGAGTAGCGTAGAGTAAATAGCTCCTCCCACCTTACTTAGTCTCTTGCACCTGGTAACGAAACTCGTTTGTTATCTACTTGTGTAGGCCTAGGCCTATAGGCCTAATGTTCATGCAACAGCTTGATATTATCAGATCTGTTCTTGTTAAATACGGGTATATTATCTATAGCTTCAATAGGCCCAGTGTCATCTTGTTTTTCTCAATCACATTTATATAAATTGATTATCTCTTATAATAGACTTATTACTAATTCTCTCTCTCTCTCTCTCTCTCTCTCTCTCTCTCTCTCTTTCTCACTCTCTCTCTCTCTCTCTCTCTCTCTGTCTCTCTCACTTTCTCTCTCTCTCTCACACATACACACACACACACACACACACACACACACACATTGGCGGATCCAGGGGGCCACCCGGCCCCACCCCCCTTAGGCCCGTCGAAAGAAAAATTAAACTATATTTTCATTGTTTCTATGACAATTTGTATGTGTAAATTTGTTTGTAAGGGCAGTGGTGGGAGGGGGGGGGGGTATGAGAGAGAACTCAGTTCCACTATAGTTCGAATGTCTTCGTATATGGACCCCACTAGGGGCCCATATATTTGGTATACTAGGAGGCCTGTATATATGGATGGGGGCCCCAAAAAATGTTGACCATTTCACTAGCTCTTAATTTTCACATAAACCACTGTAGGCCTATAAGAGGAGAAAAGGGTTTGAGTAAAAAATGTTAACTCTGTCCCGGAATAGTGGTGCAAACAGCCATGGCTGGGATGGGCCCCCCTACCGCCAAAATTAGGTCACTTTTGCAATTCATCCAGATCCGCTGAGTTTCTTCGAAGGTAAAAAAATTAACCTGCTTTTTTCCAAAACATATGTAGGATTTTAGGCATTTTAGGTTTCCCCAGACTTTAGTACGGGAATGACTGGGGGGGGGGTAAGACACGGGGATACACTAACTCTGTGAGACGAGCGAAGTAGTGAAAAATTTCCGGATCCAGAATTTGCTTACGCCATGCCTTCTTCAGGTCATGTGACGCAACCAGAAAAAATGCTCTGAGGGGGGGGGGGGGGGGGGGGGGAGGGAGCTCAAAATGTTTTCACTACTGCGCTCGGATCGTAGAGTGAGTGCATCTTCCCCCCCCCCCCGCTCCCACCACCACTCATACCCGTACTAAAGTGCGAGGAAAACCTAAACTGCCTAAAATCCTACATTTGTTTTGGAAAAAAGCAGGTTAATTTTTTCACCTTCGAAGAAACTCAGCGGATCTGGATGAATTGCAAAAGTTACCTAATTTTGGCGGTAGGGGGGCCCATCCCAGCCATGGCTGTTTGCACCACTATTCCGGGACAGAGTTCACATTTTGTACTAGGCCTTTTTTCTCTTATGCAGTGATTAAAGAGAAAAAATGAGAGCTAGTGAAACTGTCAACATTTTTCGGTCCCCCTTCCATTTACAGGGCTCCTAGTGTACAAAATATGGGCCCCTAGTCCAATTTTTAAAAAAATTGATCTAGTGGAACTAAGTACCTTTCTCGTACCCCCCCTCCCCCACCCTAACCACTACCCTTACAAACATACTGAGACATAGAAATTGCTATAGAAACAATGAAAATATAGTTTAAAATTTTTATCGCCGGGCCTAAGGGGGGAGGGGGGTCCGGGCCCCCTGGGCCCCCCTGGATCCGCCACTGCATGTACCTAATTCGTTTTTTAAAATCATCTGGGTGAATCGATTTGTAGCAACGTGAGATGTGGTGACGCCCCTTAAATCATCCTTTTAAGAGAAACGGACGTTAAATTGTATTATTATTATTATTAATTTTATTATTAACCCGTAATAACTTGTTAAAAATTAATTAGGTATTTTACTGTGTATGTGACATTAGGCTAGGTCTAAATAGAAATTTAAAGTTGGAATTTTCATTTAAACAGCTGCATGCCTGCTTCTTTGTATAACAGTCATCATCTCACATAACTATGTATATTGTATATTAGTTAAGTATGTTTTCTTGTTAATTTTTGTTAGTTAATTATGTCTTCGTATTAGTGTTTATGATGAGTCTTAAACAAGTTTATAATATGCTTTCTGACTCAGAACTTATTTGTTATTTTATAACTGATATGACTGATATCGCAATCTCGAGAAACATGTCACAAGGATTTACAACTCTCTAGTTAAACTCTGTTCGCTAGATGGAAACCATATTTTTATGCTCTGTATTCTGATGTTTCTACAGATTTTTACTGTTTATTGAAACATAGAATTGATAGCGTTAGCTTATTTTCACAGTTGAACATTTGATTTAGTCCTTCAAATTCACTTTCATCCATATATTAGAGTTTTGGACTAGAAAATCCAACGGAGAGCAATGGTTTTCACTCTATTTTAAAAACCAAATAAATCGTTAATCACATCGAGCGCCCCGGTGGCGCAATTGGTTAGCGCGCCGTACTTATAAGCAGTATGTGCGAGCAATGCGGAGGTTGTGAGTTCGATCCTCACCCGGGGCAGCTAATATTTTGCTTCAACGATATTATGTTGTCAATCTTTCCCGTTATTCACGGGTATACTATGCAGTTTTTTTCTATAACTTAATAAAAGGTGACGTTGTTGTTACATATTCTTCCTCGATGCACTTATCACTTACTCTCTTTCAATCAATTGTTGGGACAATTTTTTACTTATACTTTATAGTTAAACTCATAGATGAAAAAAACGTTCTTACCAAAAATAAAAAACGTTAAGAAACGCGTTTTTTTCAAAAAAAAGTAAAAAAACGTCGAATAAACCGTCAGTAGCGTACATGTAGTCTTGCATATATATTACCTTGCCTTCATTCCATAACACTAAACAATTTTATTACAACTAGACTTGATCTAAAGTTTATAAGTATGTCCATAGACTCCATACAAATATAAACAAATACTTTCTTTAAATACAGCCACACTGTCAGTTGTTCATAATTATCAATACAAGAAAATTTAACTTTAACGGTTTACGTTTTTTTATGTTATTTATTTTATAAAAAATAAAAAAACCAGTTATTTTAAAGATATAAAAAATGTAAAAAAACGTTTTTTTTCATCTATGGTTAAACTTAAGATTTAAAGATTATAGTTTAGCGTGCGAGTTATGCAGTTTTAGGCTACCATGCAATGCGGTACGTTTAGCTGAGTGCAAAGCTCTTTTTAGCAACGTTTCGTCGAGTTTGATAAAAAAGTTGATTTAATTAACGGGACCAAAGTTTAGCCACAAAGTTAGCTCATTGCTCTACAGCCCTTTAGCACGCCTGTAAATGCTCCTAGACTGTTCTATGATTATAGGCCTATTATCAACATGGCTGGAGCCAATGGCGAAGTCGGTAAGATACTCGACCGCGGATCAGTATGTACGGGGTACAATCCTGGGCTCAACCGTCACTGACATCGTTTTCGAGTGAGGAAACTGTCGTTAACCTAAGCTTTTTAGCTTTTAGCATATTCTAAAAATTAGGCATAAAGCTTAATGACATATCCCTAATAGATGTACGTATCCGAAAATTGGATTATTTAAATTTTATTATTTATTTTGCCTTAAATTTTGAGGTGAGGGGCTGTGGTGGATGGACACCCAAGTGCTGCCTCTTTGTAATTTCTCTGTGTAAATCAGGAAACCACTTCAGAAGCCATATTTTTCCCAAGTTATAGTCTACATAAGGTATGGATATGGCATATAGACTTTGTGAAGGGATTAACTTGTTGATCTAAGGAGTGCTCTTATGAAGCGAGAAAGCAGACGTTGAGTATGAATATGTACCTTGAAGCTGCCACTTTGGCAGTGCACTGAAGAGAGAGAGATAGAGCTCAAGAAAAGTAGATTCTGATAAATCTCACATCGTAATCATCTCACCTCAACGACTAGATGTCTTCTATCTGTGGATCAGACAGCCGTAGAAGATAAAGCTAATCTTAACGTCGGTTTACTCACTCGAAAGCGATGTCAGTGACGGGTGAGCCCAGGAACAAAATAGAATAGAATAACAGAACTGGTTTAGGTTCATATAATTAATTAGATCATCTGTCCCTAGGCGACCTCCATTGGGACCTGTTCGAGACGCCAAACCGACGTGGCACTGACTTAATGATAAAGTATATGTAGTAGCTTGATGAAGGCTGCGAATCGCTGCTCGGTGACTCTGTATGTAAAAATTCAATCAGTTGCCATTTAATCTCAGCAGTAACAATATAGCGCTGGTTATATAACCATTGATTAAATAACCACTGATTACATAACCAACCATTGATTAAATAACCGCTGATTACATAACCAACCATTGATTAAATAACCGCTGATTACAAAACCATGGATTTAATTTTCACTGATTACATAACAACTGATTTCATAACCACCGATTACTTAACTATTGAATAGCCTACATAACCATTGATATCTAACATTCTAGGACAAAACTGTGTGTTTGATTTTGGCTTTGACAAAGGCAAGGAGTTATGGGAATGTGAGGGGGGAGGGGGTTAAATAAATGGACTCGGTGAAAGAAAGAAGGGTGCATGGAAGAAAGGAGCGCTGGCAGTCAGAAGAAAAGAAATGTGAGATAGATTAGCAGAGCTCTAACTACTCGTTCACCGACTAAATAGTAGAGATGGGAATCGAACCGAACCCGAACCGAACCCTAAAATCTAGAATTTTGACTGAACCGAACCGAACCCGAACCCAGACTTCGTCCAAACCGAACTGAACCAAACTCTTGTAGGTCCTTTCTTCTTCACCAGCTCGACATTAAATAAAGATAGTAAGAACAATACAAATATATATTAGTTTTTCATTTACATGCCTTACAGTATCTAACAGCATATATTAAGGTAAGACTGACTCCGACACAAATTTTAAAATGTAGCGCTACAAAGGAATGGCAGCGGGAAGCGAGACGGGCCTAAAGAAGATAATGGATAGTCTCAATGATACGGCATTGAAATATGGAATGAAGATTAATATCAAAGAGACAAAAGTGATGAGAGAATTCCATAAAATCCTGAAAATGCTTGACTCAATCTAGGTGGATTTGTTCTTGTTAAATTCAAATTATGAATTTTTTCTAATTTTAGTGTGCTACCTTAATATTTTTGCAGTCAGATTTACAAATAATTATACATGACTTTCTATATGTGTTAAGACTATCTGGAGTAAAATTTTTTGCACCATAGCAATTCAATAATTTAAAAACTTTTTTCGTAACTTCATAATTGATAATGATCTGAGAGTTTCAAATTTGAAACCCTAAGTTAAATTATGAAGCTTATTACTGGTCAGTTGATAGCAAACGGTGTATATTATGCTCATTTTTCTATAGAAGTACACCTGTTTACCAAATCATCTTTATTTGACATTTTTATGTTACTAAATTACACTTTGTCTCTGAAATATTGAATCAAATTTTAGCCAAGACATTTCCACTTAATTATAAACGTATCTAATATATAGGCCTACAGTGACACAAAAAAAATTAAAAATTGATGAAACATTCTATTTGCTCGTTATAATCAAGGAGAATATTTCAAATACAATAATAAAGCTAAATATCTATATTATGAACATTTGTTGGTCAACTTACAATATTTTAAGAAATTTACAGAAATAAATACCACTTCTCTCCTTTTTCATTGTCATATTTTTACCCAGATGAAAAAATGTGGCAGCTATTATGATTTAATGAAGAAGAAGTGTATAAACATACTTGCTCCAGTATTAACATTGATTGTTAATCTCTCTCTTTCTACTGGCAAATTTCCTCGCGCTTTTAAGCGTGCAGTTATTGCTCCATTGCTTAAAAAGCCCACACTGGAAAAGGAATTATTGTCGAATTACAGGCCTATATCTAATCTGTCATACATATGTAAGCTCACTCAAAGAATGGTTCTTCAGAGGCTTTCTACTCATCTCTCTTACAATGATCTATTTAATAAGCATCAAGCTGCTTATACTAAGTATCGTTCAACTGAAACGGTGCTTCTATCTGTGTGCAATTTTATTGATAATGCCATGTGCACAACGCCTAACTGGATTATGTATGCTTGATCTTTCTGTCGCTTTTGATACCATTGATCACAATATTCTTCTGGAACGTCTTTTTTCCTGGTTTGGTGTTCGTGGAATTGTTCTTGATTGGTTTTCCTCCTATCTGACGGATCGTTATTTTAGTGTGAAAGTGATGGAGTACATCTCTTCGCCTTCTCACTTAAAGTATGATGTGCCTCAAGGCTCCGTTCTTGGTCCTATCCTCTTTAACCTCTATACAACACCCCTAAGCATTCTAATCTCTTCTCATTCTCGTGATCATGAACTATATGCTGATGACACTCAAATGTACACTTTTTTCGCCCCTAACTCCTATTCTAATGCTGAAACCCTCCTGCAACAAAGTTTTCAATCTATATCCTCTTGGATGTCTGCTAATTTCTTGGCACTTAATCCATCTACGACTGAATACTTGTTGGTCGGGACACCTCAACAGCTTCTGAAGCTGAATGGGAAAACTCTTTCGTTATCTTCGGGTATTAAAATATCACCTGTTTCTTCTGTGAGAAATCTCGGTGTTATCCTTGATAAACACCTAACCTTTCACGAACTCATAACTAAAACTTCACAAGCATGTTTCTTCCATATCCGTGATCTTCGTCGAATACGTCCATATTTGTCACGTGAGACAGCTGCTACAATTGGTGCTGCTCTTATGCAATCGAAGTTGGACTACTGCAATTCCCTGTTTTTAAATCTCCCTGGCTGTGAGATTGATCTGTTGCAGTTTGTTCAGAATTCTCTTGCGCGAGCAATTTTTTGTAGTTCCAAGTACTCACATGTTACGCCTATTTTGAAGTCTTTGCACTGGCTAAAGATTAAAGAGCGTATCATTTGCAAAAAGCTTCGTTAACCTATAAGTCCATCACCATCCCTGGACAAACTTCTATGTCTCACTTGATTAAAGTGATGCAGCCTGCTATTACTCGATCTTCTAAGTTAATTACTCTTGTGAGATCTAGCTTACCTTCACACTCTAAGCTATCTAATCGTTCTTTCCAGCATGCTGCACCTCAGATCTGGAATTCTCTTCCATCCAATCTTCGGAAATCTTCATTTGAATCACATCAGCCTTTGCCTTTCTATAAGCAGTTCCATAAGCAGTTGAAGGCCTATCTTTTCCATCTCTCTTTTCCATCCAGTGTCCATGAGGAGCGACCTGCGCCTAAACCACCTTTCCTTTAACTCCCTTTACTTTGGACTGAATTTCTGGATTTTGGAATTTGCACCATTTTTTGACCTTCTTTTTTTGCTTGCCGACTTGATTTTGTCTCAATAGTGCTCGATGTTGTCATTGATGACTGTAGCACTCTAATTGTTGTTGTTATTATTATTAATGAATTTTTAAGCATATTTACCATAAACCATTTTAAATATGTTTGTCATAACCATGATTATTATAAGTAAAGTTAAACAATTGCAACATTATCCAAACCAAACCATTTCGAACTCGAATCGAACTCTTGCGAGTTGGAAAGCAAGCCGAACCCGAACCGAACCCGAATCCTTGTTAGAACCGAACCCGTACCGAACTGAACTTTCATTTTCAACGAACCGAACCGAACCGAACTCTCAAATTGTCAACTGCTAACCGAACCGAACCGCACTCGAACTCTGGAAATTCATGAAATTCCCATCTCTGCTAAATAGAGACCATAAGTTCTGAAGCTTAGTTCTTCTAGCGGTCTCTCTCTCTCTCTGCCTCTCTCTCTATATATCTCTATATTTCTATATCTCTCTTTCTCTATCTCTCTCTGTCTGTTTCTCTCTATACCTCTATGTGTCTGTCTGTCTGTCTCTCTTTGCCTCTTTCTCTCTATCTCTCTGTCTGTCTGTCTGTCTGTCTCTCTCTCTCTCTTTCTCTCTCTCTCTCTCTCTCTAAGCACTGCAATATTTCTGATCAACATAACTCCAGTCATTCCAGATTTCTCCAAATTTGTATGCGGTCAGAGCTAACTGCCCCAATCCAGAGCATTCAATGTTGCTGCCTTCCTATCCATCTGTATTCTATATATAGCTGCCTTCAATGTTGCTGCCTTCCTATCCATCTGTATTCTATCTATAGTTGCCTTCAATGTTGCTGCCTTCCTATCCATCTGTTATTAGCATGAGAACGAACCTCAGAAAAAATGGTAGCTAGGGGAACGGTGTTCCCTGCGTTCCACTGCCTACTACGTATTCTATATATTCTGGACTACGGCAGGGACTTCTTATACCCCGCCGAACGTTGAGGGGAAGCGTGTTTGACTGCTAATAGAAGGGATGTGTCGAAAATGAAATAATAAAGAAAAGCACTAATTGCTCTTTACACTGACAGAGCTTTTGACAGGAAGTCTTAAGCTCAAAGCTGCATTATCGCTACTTTGAATTTTCTAACTCAGTTGCCATCGTCTAGTGATGAAATACATATAGGTATGACTTTTAACTCATATACTGATGTAAGCTCTATGTGCCTATAGGCCTGCTGTCAGTTTGTGCTCAACCGCTGCTGATGTTGATTCTTTTACTGTTCTCAACTTTTGCTGATGCTATGACACTGTTTTGCTAGGTCACACCTCTATCAGAGGTCACACCTCTATCAGAGGTCACGCCTCTATCAGAGGTCACGCCTCTATCAGAGGTCAGGCCTCTATCAGAGGTCACGCCTCTATCAGAGGTCACGCCTCTATCAGAGGTCACGCCTCAATCAGAGGTCACGCCTCTATCAGAGCTCACGCCTCTATCGGAGGCCACGCCTCTATCAGAGGTCACGCCTCTATCACAGGCCACATCTCTATTAAATATCTTAACAGTCGGATAGTCTGTGTGAATCTCTCTAAATGTTCTTCTCTCTGTCCTATTGAGTCCACGACACTAATTCCTGCTCTCACAGTTGGGACGTAGAAGAGCGCAGGACCCAGTGACGTAGACAGTTCCTGTACACTCATTCTGTTGACGTCACTCATTGTTGCAACTCTCTTCAAATGACTCAAGAAATAGATCAGCGTGGCCTATAAAACACAATTACATCTAAATCAACAAGCATTAATTCAACTAAAAACTGCTTGAGGTTTCAAATTTAAAATCAAAGCCATGCAAAAACAAGTTTAACGTCTGTTTCCTGCTCGATAGCATGTCAGTGACGGGGAGAGCTCTGGATTTGAACCCCGCACCTGCTGATCCTCTGTCGAACAACTTGTCAACAAGCCACCAGTTCAGCCCTTGACTGGACACAAGCAATCAAGCAGCTTGCAAGTCTAAATATGTGTTCATACACAGACAGATAAAGCTAATCTTAACGTCAGTTTCCTCACTCGAAAGCGACGTCAGTGACGGAAGAGTCCAGAATTTGAACCCCGCAAATGCTGATTTGCGGTCGAATATCTTACCGACATCGCCACGGTCTCCAGCCAGAGATGTCATTGACAACAACAAAATATGAGGAAAAAAGCTATAAATGTCATTGACAACAACAAAATGTTAGTAAAGAAGCTATAAATGTCATTGAAAACAACAAAATGTTAGTAAAGAAGCTATAAATGTCATTGAAAACAACAAAATTTTAGTAAAGAAGCTATAAATGTCATTGAAAACAACAAAAATTTTAGTAAAGAAACTATAAGTGTCATTGACAACAACAAAATGTTTGTAAAGAAGCTATAAATGTCATTGAAAACAACAAAATTTTAGTAAAGAAGCTATAAATGTCATTGACAACAACAAAATGTGAGGAAAGAAGCTATAAAGTTATAATTCTTTGTCTGGCTGTACTCTGGGCACAGCGAGAGTAAGCTGAGTATTAACTGTGACTGTGTATTAAAAAATAATTTGAATTTTCTCACATAGTCATTCTGTTAGTTAATCTTGGAGAGAAAGAGAGAGAGAGAGAGAGAGAGAGAGAGAGAGAGAGAGAGAAAGAGACAGAGACAGAGAGAGAGACAGATAGAGAGCGAGAGACATAGAGAGAGAGAGAGTGAGAGAGAGAGAGAGAGGAAAAGGATAGAAAGACGCTTGAAGAAGGAGAACGAGAGGGAGAGAGAGAACGAAAGAGAAGGTATATACGAAAGAATATTGGAAGATAGCTAGAGACAACAGAAATAAAGAAATAGAGAGATAGAGAGAGAGAGAGAGAGAGAGAGAGGTATAGATCACATGTAATGCCTCTCAGGAGGGCAGCCATTGATCGAAACCCGAGCGTTGAAATATTGCTCGTCGTAATATATAAGCGATGATCCCTGAGCTTTAGTAGGACATTATCCCGCAGTATCCGGCTTATGATCACCACTCCCCTACCGACGGAGTTCAGCCATGAGGTGAAGTTCTTTGTGGGGGAAAAGTCCCCTCCCATAAAAATCTTCATGACTATTTGTACGACTTCTGCAGCTGTTAGATACGATTCAAAGCTTAAGAAGGAGAGTTATAGTAAGATAAATTTCAATCGTAAAATAAGCGAAAACCTTCAAATTCTGAGAGAAGTTCTTGACAGCCTAGGTGAATGATGTGCTTTGTCGTATCCCGAGGCTAGAGAAAATCTCTCGTGAAAATAAGTCTGTGAAATATTTATGAGCTCCATCTGACGGCGAGTTCTCATAGATCCATAGGCCTATAGTGTAACCCATAGGCCTATAGTGTAACCCATAAGCTTACAGTGTAACCCATAAGCCTATAGTGTAACCCATAGACCTATAGTGTAACCCGCAGTCCTATAGTGTAACCCATAGTCCTATAGTGTAACCCATAGGCCCATAGTGTATCCCATAGGCCTATAGTGTGACCCATAGGCCTAAAGTGTAACCCATAGTTATATAGTGTATACCATAGGCCAATAGTGTAACCCATAGGTCTATAGTGTAACCCATAGATCTATAGTGTAACCCATAGGCCTATAGTGTAACCAGCAGTCCTATAGTGTAACCCATAGGCCTATAGTGTAACACATAGGCTTATAGTGTAACCAATAGACCTATACATGTAGTGTAACCCATAGGCCTATAGTGTAACCAATAGTCCTATTGCGTAATCCATAGTCCTATAGTGTAACCCATAGGCCTATAGTGTAACCCATAAGCCTATAGTGTAGCCTATTGGCCTAAAGTGTAACCCATAGTCCTATAGTGTAACCCATAGGCCTATATTGTAACACAGAGGCCTATAGTGTAACCATAAGCCTATAGTGTAGCCTATAGGATTATAGTGTAACCCATAGGCCTATAGTGTAACCCATAGTCCGATAGTGTAACCCATAGGCCTATACAGTAGGCCTACGTAGTCATAGAACTTTCCCTGTCCCTGACATCATTGTCGGGTGATGAAACAAAAGCAAAAGTCTTATTGGCTGGAACCAGTGACTACGTCGGTAAGATACTCGACCGCGGATCAGTGTGTGCGGGGTTCAAATCCTGGGCTCGCCCGTCACTGACATAACTTTCGAGTGAGGAAACTGACGTTAACGGTAGCTTTACTTTTTAGCTTTGTTAAAGTAAGGATATTTATCGTTATTATAAAAGGCTAAATGCCAAAAATTCCTAGCGATGCGCTCAGCTAGGGTAACGATGGGTGATCAACTGGATAGCGCATAGATGAAGAGTTGTGATCAATTAGAAAGCGCAGATATAGAGAGCGGTGATCAACTAGATAGTGCAGAGATGATGCTTTAAACACATAAGGGAACACTATTTGACTCAGCCGCACATAGGAGTTGAACTTCGGACTTCAAACTTCGATTTGAATTTGCTTTATTTAAAAAACCTTGAGAGCTGATGTTTAGCAGAGAGAAGAGAAATAGGACTGGAGTTATAATGGATGTGAGAGAGGTCAGAGGTGATTTATCGACGAGTGATGGAAATGAAATCCCGCTGCTGCGAATAAAATATTAAGAGAAAGATTTTAGTGAGAATCACTGAGTGGACTCTGGAATGATTCATTGAGTGGACTCTGGAATGATTCACTGAGTGGACTCTGGAATGATTCATTGAGTGGACTCTGGAATGATTCATTGAGTGGACTCTGGAATGATTCATTGAGTGGACTCTGGAATGATTCATTGAGTGGACTCTGGAATGATTCATTTAGTGGACTCTGGAATGATTCATTGAGTGGACTCTGGAATGATTCATTGAGTGGATCTGCATGTCCTGTGCAAGTGCACTGCTAAGATACTTTCTTGAGTTTCATTATTTTAACGAGAGATCTATAAGAAGAATCTCTACAAAAGTTTATCAAATTTTCTCTCTCTCTCGCTCTCTCTCTCTCTCTCTTAGTGCACTGCCTTCTTGCAGGTTCATTGTATATAACGCATCCACTCTTCTCTGTCTTCCGCTTTTCTTTTCATGTCCACATATGAGATGAGTGGATCTTATCAAATTTTATTGTCCTTAAATGTAAACGAAGATTCTTGGATATCGTACTGTGACACAAAGACTAATGATCGGTTTCGTCAGTTCACGATGACACCGGGTACATTTTAGTGGCCACAGAATAGAGTACGCAGAAAATTGGCTGGAGCCAGTGGCGAAGTCGTTAAAACACTCGACCGCGGATCAGTATGTACGGGGTTCAAATCCTGGGCTTGGCCGTCACTGACATCGCTTTCAAGTGAGGAAACAGACGGTAACCTTAGCTTTTTAGATGTTTAACATCAACTCTGTGGAAAAACTGGGAAAAACAAGAAATTCAGTAAAAGAATTTGTTGTATTTGAGATTCTTATCAGGTGAATAAAAACGTTTTCTACGTGGTGACGTTTCTTTGACAGTCACGTTAACACGAGGTGGAACATACATCTCATGCACAACTTTATGACGTGAGAGAAATAATTATGTGAGAGATGAAGAGGGGGGAAAGTTTATTGGGTGTATTCTCTTTGATTTGCCTAATTAATTTCCCGGCTGGTCATGATGCCGGTGCTATAACCACGCCCATCTGAAGATAATCACTCTCATCCATCATCCTCTAGTTCAGCAGCCAGGCATGTGCTCGACAAGCGTGTCGTATTGCCTCCTGACCTAGAATAGAGCATTTCATAAAGCTGTTTCCTGATTAGGATACAAGATGATTAGACTTAGTAGTCTATTCCGTTAGCTGTAAATATGTGCGGATGTCATGTGTTGTAGAAATTGATGAATACATTGGATACGACGTGCGGTTATTGATGATCATTTTTAAAAGTTTAGGAGTCGAGCATATTTTGAGCATATATTACAACACAATCAAGATTTAACGTCCGGTTCTTCACTCGAGGCTGATGTCAGGGACGTCTCTGGCAAAACATACATCTACAAGCAGTTTAATGCCACCTGAACGCACTGGCTTTTGACCTAACTCACTTATCAGAATAATTACAGTGTCTGTTCTCACTAATGAGCAAGTCGAAAACATTACATTAGAAATTCGAGATCACCAATATTTGATGACATAAATTTCAAAATGTTATATTATTGAATATTGAAACTGATGAGAATCGCCGATTTACCAACAATTACAGAAAATGTAGATATGAATAGTATTATATAGTACAGCTCATAGAAATAGCAAAGATTAACATACAAGAGATAGGAAATCTACTACAGTGAATGCTACACTAAGAGAACACTAGGTCCACAGATAGATTCTGGTTCAATCCTGGCTCTACTCAAGGCAACTGAATATCTAGTTAAGCCCCTCTATTATCGCTCGCTTTCACTGCATCTCAATTATCGCTCGCTTTCACTGCATCTCAAGTATCGCTCGCTTTCACTGCATCTCAAGTATCGCTCGCTTTCACTGCATCTCTATTATCTCTCGCTTTCACTGCATCTCTATTATCGCTCGCTTTCACTGCATCTCAATTATCGCTCGCTTTCACTGCATCTCTATTATCGCTCGCTTTCACTGCATCTCTATTATCGCTCGCTTTCACTGCATCTCTATTATCGCTCGCTTTCACTGCATCTCTATTATCGCTCGCTTTCACTGCATCTCTATTATCGCTCGCTTTCACTGCATCTAAAAACGAACTGCGTTTGTTTACAGGAATTTCCGGATCTAAATTGCAGTCTTCTATTGCTGAGCTTGATTCCATACTACGCGACCCGCAGTAAATAGAGCCGCCGCTTTAACGTTAGCTTTAGCTCTCTAGATGATATCAGCTGTAACCTAGCCCGGTATTTGAACCACGCACATACTGATTCGCAGTAGTAAATATAACCACAGGCCTAGCCAGTTCTAATATTTGTTGATTCACAAGCGCATCATATATTTAATTAATATTAATATTAATATTAATCTAATATGAATATTAATAAAAATATTAATCTAATATTAATATTAATCTAATATTAATATTAATCTAATATTAATATTAATCTAATATTAATATTAGATTAATATGAATATTCATATTGATATCAATATTACCGTTAACATTAACATTAATATTAATATTAATGTTAATGTTAATGTTAATGTTAATATTAGTGTTAATCTAATATTAAATGAAGCTATCCACAGCGGCTCTGTTAGGTCACATTACATGCAGGTTGATCAGTTAGACCTGTGTACTTGTCAGAGAGGCTCAGTGTAAGACTCAACGTGTTATAAATCAGCGGATCATTAAACGTTAAACCTTTCTAAAAGCTAAAAAGCCAAATTTAACGTCAGTTTCCTCATTCGAAAGCGATGTCAGTGACGGGATAGCCCAGGATTTGTACCCCGCACATACTGATCCGCGGTCGAATATTTTACCGACATCGCCACTGGCTGGAGCCAGTGGCGATGTCGGTAAGATATTGTCAATGACCATTCGAACCACAATTTGATCTAAGTCACTATAGAACTTAAGAACTTATTTACCGTGCTTACTTAACTACAAACTCTGATCTGAGAGGTGGTGGCTTATCGGTTAGTAGTCCAGAGGCGGATCAGTAGATGCAGGGGTCAAATCCTAAGCTCTACCATACTGATAAGCTTTCGAATGAGGAAATTGAGTTAAACCATAAATGATGGTCAAGATTTTAACTTTTGACAATCTATAGTAGAATTTTCAGTTACTGTCCAAATGTTGAGAATGATAATAATAATAACAACAATTAGAGTGCTACAGTCATTAATGACAATAGCGAGCACTATTGAGACAAATTCAAGCCGGTAAGCAGAAAGGTCCAAAAACGGTGCAAATTTCAAAATCCAGAAAATCAGTCGAAAATAAAGGGAATTAAAGAAAAGGTGGTTTAGAGAATTGCGTAGGCTATACCTTGTTAGCACGTGGCAGCTGGTCCAGGAGTTGAACCAGCCTCTGTTTGATTAGGCCCTCGCTCTCTAACCCCTCAGCCGAGCTGAGTGAAGTCAAAGTCTCCACAAAGATTGGAAACAACTTCCTCGTGCATAGAGGTTCTGGTAGAGCTGATAGGAAGTCCTTGATTACAGCTACCATCAATCAATCAATCAATCAATCAATCAATAAATCGATCAATCGAACAATCAATCAATCAATCAATCAAAAGAGGCACATATGATAGGCACATAGATTCACCTATGATAGACACATAGACACATATGATAGGCACAGAGGCACCTATGATAGGCACAGCGGCACCTATGATAGGCACAGAGACACCTGTGATAGGCACAGAGGCACCTATGATAGGCACAGAGGCACTTATGATAGGCACAGAGGCACCTATTATAGGCATAGAGACACCTGTGATAGGCACATACATATGATAGGCACAGAAGCACGTATGATAGGCACAGAGACACCTGTGATAGGTACAGAGGCACCTATGATAGTCACAGAGGCACCTATGATAGGCACAGAGACATCTATGATAGGTACAGAGGCACTTATGATAGGCACAGAGGCACATATGATAGGCACAGAGGCACCTATGATAGGCACACAGGCATTGTGAGGTTTAACTCAGAACGTTGAGGCTGACGGTAGATTACAGAAAATGGTTTGATGACAGGATGCCGGGCTTCCTACAACTTATTACCCTTCACTTGACCTCCAGATGTTTCTTATTTCACATTCAGGGCAGGGAATGATTAATGAAAGTTCTGGTCTCTACCAACCCCGTTAAGCTGACCTTGTCAGAAATTGTACTTCAGTATTTTAGCTAAAATAATTGTTAACATTAAGTTTTATGTAACAGGAGAGAGAGAGAGTGACAGAGAGTGAGAGAGTGACAGAGAGTGAGAGAGAAAGTGAGAGAAAGAGAGAGAGAGAGAGAGAGAGAGAGGAGAGAGGAAAGAGAGAGGAGAGAAAGAGAGGAGAGAAAGAGAGGAGAGAGAGAGAGAGGAGAGAGAGAACGAGAAAGACAGATAAAAAGAGACAGAGGACTGAGAGAGAGACAGAGAGAGAGAGAGAGAGAGATTAGCTGTTCGTAGATTACATGTTACTCCGCTGTAAATGTACTACTCACTGTCAATACAACGGATTTAACGGATTTAGACTTTGTGGAGCTGTGTTTTATCTTGAAGGAAGCCGCGGATGTTAGTAGACTAATAAAGCCGGGACCCTGATGCACACACGTGGTGACATTATCCGCACATTAACTCTGTACCTGACAACCCGTGCATGATGAGAACTGTGGTGGTCTACTTCAGCATCTTCTAGCAAAACCTATATCTAGCTAATCCTTACTCATTGATTGATTGTCTGAATGATTCAATCGATGACTGATTGATTCAAGTCACGACTGACTGATTCAAGTGATAACTGATTGACTAAAGTCATGACTGATTGATTCAAGCGATGACTGATTGATTCAACTGATGACTGATTAATTCAAGTGATGAGTGATTGATTCAACTGATAACTGATTGATTCGTGTGATAACAGATTTATTAAAGGGTTAATTGATTGATTAAAGGATTGATTGATTGATTAAAGGGCTGATTGATTGATTAAAGGGTTGATTGATTGATTAAAGAGTTGATTGATTGATTAAAGGATTGATTGATTAAAGGGTTGATTGATTGATTAAAGGGTTGATTGATTGATTAAAGGGTTGATTGATTGATTAAAGGGTTGATTGACAGATAGTTTAACAAATCTCAATTCGAACGTGACTTGAAGATTTGACCCCTGGTTAATGTTGGACCTTGACATGAGCTGACCTCAATTGTTGACCTAGAAAGTATATACAGATCCCGGTGGAACTAATATAAAACTGAACAGGTCATTAGGTACAGAATCTAACAATTTCATTTCAAATTTTTGAATAAACTGTAGCTACAACAAACGGTCTGCGGAACTGTAACCACGGTTTAGAGTTGTACAAGATTGGTCGTCAGGTCGATTGCGTCAAATCCAAGGATTTACTGCGAAACCTGCGGCTCTCAGGAGTTTGTTAGGAATTTGAGTCTTTAGACTTTCATTTGCTGACTCATAAGATTTCTGTTGAGTTGACACATGCTTGTGGAAAAGCTGAGAGATAGAACTCACAGTCATAATGGTTAGATTAATCTCTCTACACACCTGCCTGCGTTCTGTCTATGCTTTCCCTACTCTTTAAACATAAACGCGTTCTTCTATGCATTCCTACCATTTAAGCACACATGCGTTCTGTCAATGCGTTCCCTACTCATGAAAAACGATTGCGTTCTGTCAATGAATTCCCTACTTTTTAAACACGACTGCGTTCTGTCAATGAGTTCCCTACTCTTTAAGCACGCATGCGTTCTCTCAATGAGTTCCCTACTCTTTAAGCACGCATGCGTTCTCTCAATGCGTTCCCTACTCTTTAAGCACGCATGCGTTCTCTCAATGAGTTCCCTACTCTTTAAGCACGCATGCGTTCTCTCAATGAGTTCCCTACTCTTTAAGCACGCATGCGTTCTCTCAATGCGTTCCCTACTCTTTAAACACGACTGCGTTCTCTGCGACTGTGTTCTGTGCTGTGTTCTGCAGCTATGTTCCGCTACCTAGACCAGCGATTACGTTCTGTTGCACCATTCTGTTTCTACCAAATAGCTGCGTTCTATTGGACAATGTTCGCCTAGCTCATACAAATCAGTGTGTAACCAATCGATCAATCAATCGTTAGATCATTAGTAATCTAAGCCTGTGAGGAGAGAGATCTGTTCATACGTCACCGCGTGTCAATATGAAGCGAATAGAGTAGAGTATGTGTGTGTATGTGTATGTGTGTGTGTGTGTGTGTGTGTGTGTGCGTACGTGAAAGAGATAGAGAGGGAGAGAGGGGGAGCGAAAGACATAGAGACAGAGAGACAAAGAGACATAGAGACATAGAGGCACATAGAGAGACAGAGAGAAAGAGAGAGAAAGGGAGAGAGAGACAGAGACAGAAACCGTGAAAGAGACAGAGAGACAGACAGAGAGAGAGAGAGAGAGAGAGAGAGAGAGAGAGAGAGAGAGAGAGAAAGAGATATAGATCCAGACCTTCAAGCAAGAATAAAATCTAAAACGATTTCAAACTCCAAAATCCTGAAACCAGTCCACGGGTTTGCTGAACATTTAGCGGACTAAAGCGGAAGAGACTTGGCATATAAAAGAGATTTTACTGAGGAATTAAAGTGAATATAAAACTCTTTCTAAAGACGTCCCGAGAGGTCACTCAGTGCTCTCTAACAAGGGATTCTAGAACAAGAATCGAGTCCAACCGGAAGTGGCTGGAC
Source organism: Enchytraeus crypticus (assembly GCA_905160935.1). Classification (NCBI taxonomy): domain Eukaryota; kingdom Metazoa; phylum Annelida; class Clitellata; order Enchytraeida; family Enchytraeidae; genus Enchytraeus; species Enchytraeus crypticus. The sequence goes on along the minus strand of CAJHZI010000449.1, from coordinate 1,693,765 downwards.
AATGCGCTCCAATATCTCCAACGTGCTGTGGGTGGTAATTAGCCACGATAAGACTAAACGATAACTTACAGTTAAGTGTAAAGTAGAACACTGCAGACATTATGAAGAGAAAATGTTTAATAGAGACGTTGGTTATGACATTGTTTATTAGCTATAAAATACTTAAAATACTTTCTGCAAGTTCAACGATATAATAGACGACAATCTTATACAGAACGCCATGATGGGTTACTACACTCCTCAAGCGAGTAACTGTCTTATAAAAGCTCATCTTGGAGATTTGTCTATTTTTCACCTCAATATAAGAAGTCTTAATGCAAATTACATTAAATTGCTTGATCTGTTTAGTACATATAAGAAAAAATTCGATATTATTATTTTATCCGAAATCTGGGGGTCTAATATTGATTTCTTTGACAACATATTCCCTGATTATCATATTATTTTTTCATCTCCTCTTACACAAAGAGCTGGAGGAGTTGCAATTTTTATCCTGAATAAATTCTCATATAATTTTATTGCCTCTTCGAAAGATACAAATTTTTCAGTAATGCTGCTGAGTTTATCGTCGTTGATGTAATAGCCAACAATTTTGGTAAAATACGTTTTTATTGCTTCTATAGGCATCCCAGCCAGCCTACTAGGGAATTTATTGATTTATTCTTTGAATTCTTAGCTATATATAAACCTGTGAGCAATAGCTTTATTGTTGGTGATATGAACTTGAATTTGCTTAATTATAATAGCGATAGGATTGTTGGTGAGTATGTCAATAACCTTGTTAACTTGCACTTTACACCGTTCAGTATTATACCTACGAGATGCACTAGAAATTCGTCGAGCTTAATTGATCATGTATTTACTACACTAGGCTTTTGTGATAGTAATGACTGTAAAGTAAAGTCTCTCACTGTTATGACTGATATTACCGATCACTATGCTAACTTAGTAATAATTACATCGAGACGTAAGCAAATAAAATACTGTGATAGACCGTTCATTCGTATTTATAGCGGAAAAAATATAGAAAAATTTGCCTATCAGTTGCAAAACTTAGATTGGTCCCTCATTTACAATTCTGAAGATGTTGATAAATCTATAACGTTCTTAATCAAAACACTAACCGATACGGCAGAAGTCAATTTTCCCTTGATCAAATGCTCCCGTAAGAAACTAAAGGATAAACCTTGGATTACAAAGGAGCTTAAAAACTGTATAAAAATTAAGAACAATCTATTCTACAAATTTAAACAATCCAAGGACAAAAATGACGAAATGGTTTATAAAGCTTATCGGAATAAGCTTGACAAGAGGTTGCGCCACCACCGAGTGTCTTTTTATCATGATTTACTTAACGACAAAATGAATTCTATAAAATGTATTTGGAAAACACTAAATTCCATTTGCTCCTATAAACGCAATTCCAGTAATTCCTGTATTAAAACACTAGCAACAGATGGCGGCATCACCAGGGACAAGACAGAAATGGTTAACGTTTTTAACAATTATTTTTCTAGCATAGGCAAGAACTTAGCTTCAAAAATTGCCGGTGTAAATCACAGTTATAAAAAATATCTTAATAACAGTATATCGTCTTCATTTTTTATGAAACCTGTCTCCATAAGCGAGGTTTACAACACCATTAGATCGCTTAAGAACATCTCTGCAGCTGGTTCTGATAATTTAAACACCAAGATTCTAAAATTATCTGCACAGTTCATCTCAGCACCTTTAAGCCATATTATTAACCTATCCTTCCAGGTAGGTCACTTTCCAACCAATTTCAAAGTATCTAAAGTTATCCCAATACATAAAAATGGAAGTCTGGACAATAAGGAAAATTATAGACCGATCTCACTTTTAAGCAACTTAAGCAAAATATTTGAGAAAATTATGTATGAAAGAATTTCTAATTTTTTTAATAAGAATGACATCTGGTATGAAAATCAATTTGGCTTTAGATCTGGCCACTCCACTGTCGACGCACTTTTTAGCTGTACCAATATGATACGCAATGAAAAAGGAAATAAAAACTTTGTTATGGGCTTATTTTTTGATTTGACAAAAGCGTTCGATACGGTCAATCACAGTATATTGTTAGATAAATTATGGCATTATGGTGTGCGGGGTCTTACACATACTTGGTTCAAATCTTACCTTTCGGGCCGATTTCAATACACAGTTATAGATGATATATGCTCCTCTGTGTTACCAGTTGATGTAGGTGTCCCGCAAGGCTCTATACTCGGTCCTCTCTTGTTTTCAGTATATATAAATGACATTCAACATGCCTCGAGCACAGGATGTCTCAAACTTTTTGCAGACGATTCTAGTTCTTTTGTTTGTGCCAAAAATCTACCAAATCTGTTTAATAAAGCTAACATTGAATGCATGCTAATTAGTGATTGGTGCAAAAGTAATAGGCTAACTATTAATTATTCTAAATCAGTTTTTATGATATTTTTTCCTACTGAATTTTGCGAGACCTATATATCAGAAAACAATCTTTCAATTACAGTTGATGAAAAATCCCTATCAAGAGTAAAGGTAATTAAGTTTTTAGGTGTTCTTATCGATGAAAAATTAACTTTTGCCGAACACATTAAATCAGTTACCTGCAAAATAAATAGTGTATGTGGTATGTTATATAAACGCAGAGATTATATTCCGATAAATTGCCGTAAAAACTTGTATTTCTCTCTTGTATACAGTAGAATATCTTATGGTTTAATAGTGTACGGGAAAAACACGAATAAGGCCCTACATCCTCTACACATAGCGAACAACAGAGCTCTGAGAATTCTACAATTTCAAGATAGGCTGTGCAAGACTAAACTACTTTACGTAAATTACAATACTCTACCGATATATCAATTATATAAGTTTCTCTCTGCCAACTTGATATATAGGTGTATTTTCTCTGAAGGCTCGATGTCTAAGATTATCAGAGATATGATTAGATCAAACCTATCAAATAGTGGGTATCATACCAGGCTTTCATTAACTTATTATCTCTCTTCTACTACGAATCATGCAAACTACTTGACAAATGTCTTTGAATGTTGTTGTATATGGAACTCTATTCCTGTTGAAATTCGTAACTTAAAATCATATATTTTATTCAAACGATATTACAAAAGTTTTCTTATACATTCGTAATAGTGTCTCCTGTCCGCTCTTGCCGGAATAGTTAGCCATTTTGCTATGATTGCAAATTCATTTTTTGTATGGTCATATTTTCTAATTTTAGTAGTTTTACTAGTGTGTTGGTTATTTGCTGTTTGCAATTTTTGCTGTTATACTTCATTTTTTTGCTAGTCTGTAGACATGTAGTTTTAAACTACTAATATCATTTCTCGGACTTATTTCCTGTGGTGGTCAGCTAGATAGAGCACTTTGTGCCCTCTCTGATGGCCACAGGATTCATTAAATAAGATGTTAATTTTTTGACTTGAGATTTAGGTGTCTAATGCATCTATTTATCTGTTCATTAATATGTTTTTTGCATGATATGTCAAATAAATACAAATATCTTAGTGGCTCTACACTCCTTACTTATTTGTGATTTATAAAAGAAAAATCGTCTTAGATACAAATAATAAGATTACTAAGCATACGATTATGGACTTGCCGCCTTATGCAAGCCGATTTTATTTATGTTATTCTAAAAGTTGGTGTTGCGACAAGATCGCAGGGAAATATACCAAACTAACACTTACATGTATGTCGCTCCACTGGAGGCCTTGCCTACCGTGGTTGGAAGAGAAATTAAATTAGAAATGACTTCAAATCCATTCAGAAGTATTGTGGTAGTGGATACATGGAAGAGATGAAGTGGAATGAAATCCTGTGGTAGTGGGTACATGGATACATGGAAGAGAGGAAGTGGAATGTAGAAGTACTGTGGTGATGGATACATGGATACATGGAAGAGAGGAAGTGGAATGTAGAAGTATTGTGGTAGTGGATACATGGATACATGGAAGAGATGAAGTGGAATGTATAAGTATTGTGGTAGTGGATACATGGATACATGGAAGAGAGGAAGTGGAATGTAGAAGTATTGTGGTAGTGGATACATGGATTCATGGAAGAGATGAAGTGAAATGTAGCAATCATGTGGTAGTGGATACATGGATACAAGGATACATGGATACAAGGAAGAGAGGAAGTGGAATACGGAACCCCTGTGGGAGGAGCTTAACTCGTCAGCAGCAGGCTGATCACGTGACGCTCTCTGCATATTTAATGAGCTCACACAGGCACGTCCAGCCTCCCCGCACTGCGGGGGGGTGGTTCTAGGAGGACAAGGGGGGCTGGACTTAGTTTTGAGTAAAGGGGATAAAATGATTTTGTATTCTCTGTTGAAGACAGTGCACGTCGTATGTAGATGTGGCAAGAAGTGACTGACTGCAGTCTGCTGACTGTATGCCTGTTATCATGAAGTTATACACGAGTTAATGACTGTTCTCATACACATGTGAATGTCTGTACGACTGTTCTCATACACAAGTCAATGACTGCATGACTGTTGTCATGAAGTCATACACGAGTGAATGACTGTTCTCATACACAAGTGAATGACTGTATGACTGTTCTCATACACAAGTGAATGATTGTATGACTGTTCTCATACACAAGTGAATGACCTGTTCTCATACACAAGTGAATGACTGCTTGACTGTTCTCATACACAAGTGAATGACTGCATGACTGTTCTCATACGCAAGTGAATGATTGCATGAATGTTCTCATACACAAGTGAATGACTGCATGATTGTACTCATACACAAGTGAATGATTGCATGAATGTTCTCATACACAAGTGAATGACTGCATGACTGTTCTCATAAACAAGTGAATGACTGCATGACTATTCTTGTACACAAGTGAATGACTGCATGACTGTTCTCATACACAAGTGAATTACTGCATGACTGTTCTCATACACAAGTGAATGACTGTATGACTGTTCTCATACACAAGTGAATGACCTGTTCTCATACACAAGTGAATGACTGCTTGACTGTTCTCATACACAAGTGAATGACTGCATGACTGTTCTCATACGCAAGTGAATGAGTGCATGACTGTTCTCATACACAAGTTAATGACTGTATGACTGTTTTCATACACACGTGAATGACTGAATGACTGTTCTCATACACATGTGAATGACTGTTCTCATACACATGTGAATGACTGTATAACTGTTCTCACACACAAATGAATGACTGCATGACTGTTCTCATACACAAGTGAATGACTCTATGACTGTTCGAATGCTGTCATTGACAAATGAATGACTGTTTGACGGTTTAAATGCAGTGTTAAGATTTTCAGGACTAATGCAAATATTACTAAAATTAATTTTAATTATATAATTAACTATAATGTAAACAGAGAAGGAAATGATTGGAAACGCAAATGAAGAAAGGTGGATAATTTGGAATGTTTCCAAATAAAGATGGTAGATTTGAGATGTTGCTAGAGAAAGATGGTAGATTTGAAATATTGCTAAAGAAAGACGGTAGGTTGGAAACGCAAATAAAGAAAGTTGGATAATTGGAAAGGTTGTCAGAGAAAGATGGTAGATTTGAAATGTTGCTAGAGAAAGATGGTAGATTTGAAATATTGCTAAAGAAAGATGGTAGATTTGGAATGTTGGGGTAAAGAAAGGTGGTTGGTTTGAAATGTTGGTAAAGAAAGATGTTTGATTTGAAATATCGGTAAAGAAAGATGGTAGATTTGAAATATCGGTAAAGAAAGATGGTAGATTTGAAATATCGGTAAAGAAAGATGGTAGATTTGAAATATCGGTAAAGAAAGATGGTAGATTTGAAATATCGGTAAAGAAAGATGGTAGATTTGAAATATCGGTAAAGAAAGATGGTAGATTTGAAATATCGGTAAAGAAAGATGGTAGATTTGAAATATCGGTAAAGAAAGATGGTAGATTTGAAATATCGGTAAAGAAAGATGGTAGATTTGAAATGTTGGTAAAGAAAGATGGTAGATTTGAAATGTTGGTAAAGAAAGATGATTGATTTTAAATGAAACTAAAGAAAGATGGTGATTTAAAATGCTGGTAAAGAAAGACGGTTAATTTTAAATGTTGGTAAAGAGAGATGGATGATTGGAAATGCTACTGAATGTTGGGTTAGTGAAATAAGAAGGCTGTTGAGATGGGGTGGTAGTAAAGAGAAGTGGACGGGGGTGGGTGAACAGCTGACGACGATGATTAGCTGACCTCAAGTCCCTCAGAGATCTGTGAGACTTTAAATGTAACATTATCTCTCTCTCTCTCTCTCTCTCTCTCTCTATTTATCTCTCTATCTCTCTCTCCCTCCCTCTATATCTTTCTATCTATCTCTCTATCAATCTCTCTCTCTCGCTTTCTCTCTCTCTCTGTCTCTCTTTGTCTTTCTCTCTCTATCTATCTCTATCTACCTTTCTCTCTCTCTAACTGTATCTCTCTCTCTCTCTCTATCTCTCAGAGACACAGAAAGACGAAGACACACGCACACGCACACACACATACACAGAGAGAGAGAGAGAGAGAGAGAGAGAGAGGGAGATATAGGGAGAGAGAAAGAGAGAGAGAGAGAGAGAGTCTAATCAACTAAGAATTGAGTGTATGGGTATTTTTCCTGCACAGAGTTTACATCAGCATCAAGAAAGACATGTTAAGTGAAGGAAAGATAGAGAAACAAATGGAGAGAGCGAGAAAGACAGAGGGACAGAGAGATAGAGAGAGAGAGAGAGAGAGAGAGAAAGAGACAGAGGAAGACAGAGAGAGAGAGAAAGAGAGAGAGAGAGAGGTTATTTAAGAGAGAACAAGTAGGCAAGGATTTTCTATGGAAGGACATTATAATGTCGACAATGGAGGATCTAAGGATTAGCGCATTGGAACGAGAGGTATGATGGATTGCTCACCAGGATTACTACACTGAAAATGTTGCAGTGTTACCAACTGAACGTGTTGCAGTGTTACCAACTGTACGTGTTACAGTGCTACCAACTGAACGTGTTGCAGTGTTACCAACTGTACGTGTTGTAGTGTTACCAACTGTACGTGTTGTAGTGTTACCAACTGTACGTGTTGCAGTGTTACCAACTGTACGTGTTGTAGTGTTACCAACTGAACGTGTTGCAGTGTTACCAACTGTACGTGTTGGAGTGTTACCAACTGTACGTGTTGCAGTGTTACCAACTGTACGTGTTGTAGTGTTACCAACTGAACGTGTTGCAGTATTACCAACTACTAAACAAAGTTCTTCAGAACACCCTGTCAGTTCAGTCTCTCTGGTTAGAACGTGTACTCGTGTAACGTTGATATCAGTGAGGTCTTATCTGATATCAGTAAATCTCAAGTATATAGAGCAAATGATTCAGTGATATGATTATTCCAACATACCTGTCATTCTTCCTCTCTTTATCTCAATCTCTCTCTCTCTCTCTCTCTCTCTCTCTCTCTCTCTCTTTGTCTCTCTACTTCAGCATTCTTCTAATGGCCACATTCATTCTACATATAAACATACGCACAGATCTACTTATTCCACACACACTCACACACACACATACACACACAGATCTAGTCAGGCAGCACTGACGCTCATAAAGTGTAGCGCTTATTCGCTCGATGTTGTCACGTGATCGATCATTGACGCGTCATCTGTCAGTCAAGAGTCAACAGGAATTTAACACTCGAGTGCTTCATCAGCTCAACAGTGATAATAACTCCTCCATTAACCGCTCCTGTAGCGATCAGCAACAACTAGCAACACACAATGTGACAACATTGTGACACTGTGACAACATGGCTACACTGTGACAACATGGCAATACATTGTGACACTGTGACAACATGGGCAACACATGGCAACACTGTGACAACACTGTGACAACATGGAAATACTGTGACAACATGGTAACACTGTGACAAAACTGTGACAACACGGCAAAGCTGTGACAACTTGGCAACACTGTGACAATATGGCAACACTGTGACAAAATTGCAACACTGTGACAAAACTGTGACAACTTGGCAACGCTGTGATAACATGGCAACACTGTGACAACATTGCAACACTGTGACAACATTGCAACACTGATAACATTGCAACACTGTGACAAAACTGTGACAACATGGCAACGCTGTGGCAACATCGCAACACTGTGACAACATTGCAACACTGTGACAAAACTGTGACAACTTGGCAACACTGTGACAACATGGCATTTGAGATGTAGGCACAGTGAGATATAGGCACAGTGAGATATAGGCATACTGAGACGCTTTTCAGGCAAAACAGTCAAGTTAGAACTGTGTTAACTTTCATTCCAGCTTCCTACCGGTTCAGTTATTTGTTGTTTTAGTAGAGAGATGAATTGATGAACAGAGATATACACACACACACAGAGAGAGAGAGAGAGAGAGAGAGAGAGAGATAGAGAGAGAGGAAGGTAGAGAGAGATTAAGAGTGACACGGTACCAGAGAGAAATCAAGCATGATTGATACTCCACTGCAGATTCCCCCGTGTTCACCGCTCTGAGAGGCGTCCAGTGTGTGTGTGTGTGTGTGTATGTGTATGTGTGTGTGTGTTTGTGTATGTGTGTGTATGTGTGTGGTTGTTTGCGTGTGCCTGTGTGTCTGTGTGTGTCTGTGTGTGTGTGCGCGAGTGTGTGTGTGTGTGTGTGTGTGTACATACACACACACACACACACATACACACACACGTATTTGGTGGGGGAGGGCTCTGAGGGAGGCTTCCAGTGTGTGTGTGTGTGTGTGTGTATGTGTTTGTTTGTGTGTGTGTGGAGGGATTCTAAATGAGGGGTCCAGCCTAGGGGTGGTTTGTGCCCTTCCCTCTAAAACTGGTTCAGTTTCTGACTGACGGTGGGGGGGTGGGCGATAGTGACATCAAAGTTGATTCAGACCATAATGAGAGAGGTAAGGGGAGAGAGGTGGCCCAGTTTGAAACACTTATATGTATATCAATGGTGGAATGAATAAAATGTATAAAAAGAGTAGAGAAACTAGTTACATTTAAATGTCTCTCTCTCTCTTTCTAGTGTTCAGCCAAGCGGCAGGTCCAAGGTACATATCCTTACATTCTGTTTTCTCGCTCTATAGAGAGCCTTCATCGTTTAATTAGTTACCCCCTTCACAAGGCGTACTTAATTTATATAGACTAGACGAGCTTGGGAATAATATGACTTCTGAGGTGGTTTACGGTTGCCTTCCTCAGTTCTTGTCCACACAGATGATAGCTCTCTCTAGTGTACCTTCAAAAATAATTTTATAAGTGGAAAACTATTGAAAAAGAGAGGGAAAGCAAGAGCGAGGGAGCTACATACAGATAGCGAGATTGAAAGGGAGAGAAATGAGAGAGAAAAATAAAGAGTAAGAAAATATCTAGAGAAATATAATATTAGTATAGAGAAAGAGATGGACGCTGCACTAAGTAATCCAGAGAGACACACAGATGTAGATGAATGCGTAATGCTCTAACCTGTTAACACGTGTACATCAGCCACGCCTCTAACTGATATATCCGTGTCTCCGACATTCTTTTCCAGTGCCTTCTTTAAAGCTTCCACTTCCCTCTCCACTCCTCTCACTCCATACAACCCAACCTCTTCCAGTCCTCGTCTATCTAGTTCCTCAACCAGTCGCACCAACATCACCGGGACCTCTCCAGTGGAAGCGTCCTTAGCCACTGACTTGGACTCTATAGCAACACCAAAAAGAGAGTTGAGATGCACCGAGGCAGTGCGCGAGTAGAGTTGAGTGAGAGGCTTGAAGCAGAACTCAATGTAGAGAACTCCACAGGGGTCTAACTGGACCGCCAGGCGTTGATGATCCAGCCCATCTCTACTGGCTCGAAGAAGATGAGAAATGTTGACAGTGGAAGAGTGACTTCGGCTGAACGAATCTGAAACATTGGAGGTGTAGATGAAGAATGAGATGAAATTGGTTTTATGAAGACTTAGGAGGAAAGTTTCATCCCAGTCTTGTGATTCTGAGAGGTCAACAGGAAGGATGGAAGAGTTGGCAGCGTGGACCTGTAGCGAGGAATCCAGTCCTATGCCGCAGTATCTCCTGCAAACCTCTCCAGGTCTACCGGATTGTCTTTCCGCTGCTTGCTTTGGAGGAAGGTTCTTGAAAGACTTGTGATTTTGTGTTTGTTTGTATTGCTGATGCTGCGGTGTTTCCTCATCGCTTTTACACTCCACTGTTCTTTCGCTATATCTACTCTCTTCTTCGCCGCATCCCAAATCCTCACTACAGTAAATATGTACAGAGAGACCTCCTGTTATTCCATCAGGAGCTGGAAAAGCTCTTCTGCAGTTTTGTGGAGTGGTTTGCTCGCTAGGCCTGTCCACTGGATACTTCTGAAATGCTTCTTTGCGTATTCTCAACGGTCTGTTTGAAGTTGGGTTTATATTTCCAGACGATGACCCAGCTGTGGGAAGAATATCAGTCGACTTCCGCGGGGTTTGAAATCGAGATGTCTTAAGTCTATCATTAGTGCCATAACCAAGAGTCCTCGAGTTTCTATTGACGTCATCAGCAATAGACTGAACTGGAAGACTATGAATTGAATCCCAAAGCCTGGAAGCTGTCTGGATGTGGTCTGCTTCACTCATTGCCAGTCTCTGGAAACCTTCAGAATAATGCGTATCTGAGGTGGTTTTTCGAGCTCTTCTGATTGGAGGTGTTGCCACAGAGGGTGTAGGAGACTGGATACACCCCCAGCTATCTATTGGGTGTCGTGGGTGTAGTGTGTGATAGAGGTGGGAGATGGGGGAGATGGGGAAGGGTGCTTGGTGGTGGGGGTGTCTGGAGTACTCGTCGTCTACACTCAGCTCAATAGGGAGGTGATCTACAGAACACACAGCAAATGATCTACATCTAATTATGATCTACTGAACACACAACAAATGATCTACATCTAATTATTATCTACACACTGTTGTCTTGCTAAACAAAACTTTAATTTTAATAATAATAATAAATTTTAACTTCCGTTTCCTCATCCAGGGATGATGTCAGGGACGTCCCCGCAGCACACATCAGTACAGATCAATTCACCCAGATCAATCCGCAAAAGAAACGTGCTGAGGAGAAGTAAGGACCAAAATAACGATTCTAAGTAACTGTTGAAGTCGTCTTGTATGTGATATAATACTACGATCACTTTCATCATCATTAAAAATACATTATTTTTATTTTCGTTATAAATAATCGACAATTTTAAGCGCTAAAAACTTACAGGTTATTTTAGTAAAGCGACACGTGAGCAACGCCGCTTAGCCCTACTCCTGGAGGTTCTTTATCCTTTAGCTTTATTCCTGGAGGTTATTTATCCTTTAGCCCTACTCCTGGAGGTTATTTACCCCTCCACGTGTGGTGACATATGGAGGGTTGTGGAGGAATTAGCGGATGTAGGGGGAGGTTAAGCCAATGAGACGGGTTGACGTATAATGCTGATTTGTTGATTTCTAAATTGATCTCGTTACGCGCTCTACTGATGTCAGGCAGCGCTGCCTCAATGTACAGCGTCATGCAGCCTAGCTACGGGACGTCATGCTGCCTAGCTACGTATCGTCATGCTGTCCAGCTACGTGACATTATGCTGCCTAGCTACGTGACGTCATGCTGCCTAGGTACGTGACGTCATGCTGCCTATCTATGTGCCGTCATGCTGCCTAGCTACGTAACGTCTTGCAGCCTAGCTACGTGGCGTCATGCTGCCTAGCTACGTGGCGTCATTCTGCCATATATCACGTTCACTGCTTCTTAGCAGATCAGCATGAAAACATAGAATAGAGGGAAATAGAATAGACTAAAATAGAGCTAATTGAGAAAAGCTAAAGTAGATTTACTTATAATATTTTATAATATGACACTGCGTTTTTTATATCTGATACCCACATTTTTTACAATAAAGTTGCAAGGAGTTGACCTATGTTCCTGAAATTTACAATACTTGACCAGCAGCCAATAAGCATAGCATTATTCTAACAAACATAGCCAACTTTCGTGTGAATATCTTTAATAACATGAAAGTTATAGTTTTGCGAATAGGAGTGGGGTCAGATAAGAAATTTCCAGTATAGGATTACGGGCGTAAAATTATCATGCAGCGTAAAATTATCTCTATAAAATAATAGCTAACACGTCGCATAAAATTTATGCTGGCGCTTTTTCGATGGGCAATCATTTCTTTTCAAAATTACGTAAAGTACATGCTGATATGTTCATAATTGACAAAGTTTTTGAACTTTTGATGCAAACATTGCATGAAAAGAATAAACGATTATGTCATTTTAACTGTGGCGGTAGAGGACGTAGCTGCAGCAGCTGCGCTCTCATCGTCTGACGGCAGCTGAGCTCTCGCCTAGCACACGCAGGCCTAATGACGGCAGCGCGTGATAGCAGCTGTAGCCAGATATCTGTAGTTAATATGCATTGCATGCATTAAGAGTTCAATAACTTTATCAATTAAGAACATATCAGCACGTATTTTACGTCGTTTTGACAAGAAATGCCTACTCTTCGAAATAGCATTATAAGAATTTTTATGTGACGTGATCGCTTATATTTTTATATAGATAATTTTGCGCTGAATGATAATTTTACGCCCGTAATCCTATACTGGAAATTTCTTATCTAACCCCACTTCTATTCGCAAAACTATAACTTTCACGTTATTAAAGATATTCAAAGGAAATTTCTCTATGTTAGGTAGAATTGGCTGCTGGCCAAGTACTGTAAATTTTAAGAACGTCGGCCAACACCTTACGACTATATTGTAAAATATATGTGTGGCATCAGTTATGAAATACACAGTGTATTTTGTACCAGCGGTTATCTATCAGAAGCAATATAAGCGGAATGTGACATAATATGATCACTTTCTTAATGTAAGCTATTACGTAAAAGATTACCTGGCTGCCTACCCTTGTTCATCCTATGTATGCTTTCACTGAGACAGTGTATTCCAGCCACAGACAATCCTTCCATCTTGTTCAACCACTCTCTGAACTCCATGTCCCCCACCCTGTTCACCACACCCATAGCTCTACGATATGGTGGAACACTACACCTGTCTGTAGATCTTGTTCTTATTCCATGTCTTACCAAACCTTCATGCTGACTCACACGTCCCAGGTGAGTTCTTAGTCCACTCTCTCCGGCCCGTGGTCTAATCTTTGTCATTCTACTCGAAGATTCTATTATATTACTGCAATGATCAACTGCGAAGTCTCCTTGGTGATTTACTAGATTACTGCAATAGTCTGTTTCAAAATTAGAGTTTGATATGTCGCTATTGTCATTCTGTCTCCCAGGTCGATGTGCACAGCTGTCTCTTGCTCTTCCACACCTAAAAGTAGAAAAACCTGGACAGGAATCAACCACACCATGCCTCGAGGAGTTAAAGATCTCCTCTGACATGGCGGAATGTCTATACACGTCATGCAGAGGTTTCTGTAGCGGCATGTGGTTAACGCTGGCTGAGGTTCTAGCGCCTCCACGCTGTGATGAGTAGAGATCTTGTTCTGAGGCAGAGTCGTCCAGTCTGCTGGACGCTGAGAGCAGAGCGTTGTGGTAGACGTCCTCTCTTGATCTCCTATCAGCTGAACTCCACCTCAAGTCACGTGACGCAGCTCTACTCAACTGAACTTGACCTCCAGGCATCACCCAGCTCTGAGAGGTCACGGAGCTAGCTTGCGGATCTGGAAAACTCTGAGAGAGTCCCGATGTATCACTGGAGAGTCCGCTATCCGCACTGTCATCTCCCGGAGACAGGTAGTGTCCGAGATACGGATCAGTATCAAACCTCAGATCTTCCAGATGTCTGAAGTCCGCTGAAGCGGATCTGTACGGATAACCACTTCCGGGTTGTCCTGGAGATCTCGGTCGACGTGACCTACTTACACCTGATCTATCTGGATCACAGTAATAATTCTCACAGTTTTCGTAGTAATTCCTCCCCGGAGACTTTCTTCCCCCTGATTTCAGCACGACGACGGGTGGAGGGGGTGAGGAGCCACCCCTTTCCTCCTCATCATCACAGGAAGCTATCCCACTGGTCGTGGTTGTTGTTGTTAGCCCAGAGAGACTCGAGGAGGAAGTGGTTTGGCTTGCAGTGGTAACACTAATGGGTCTTTTCCTGAGAGTCAGAACAAGTCTTTTTGGGATGGACATAGAGATAACGACGTCCTCTAGTCTTCTGCTAGCCACTCCCACTGAGTTCACTGTAAGTATCTCATCACCCACTCTTAGCAGTCCGTTCTGCTCCGCCACTGACCCGGGAGCGAGCCGGGATATGAAGACACCATCGATCCTGTCCCGTCCGTTACCCTCTCGTATGTAGAGACCGAGTCCTTGACCAGGTCTCTTGATGACCTCCACCGTCTGGATGAGCCTTTCCTCTGAGGAGGACACCGATGATGAGGATGATGACATCATGAGGAGGATGATGAGGATGATGATATCACGTCTGGGTTGAGTCAGGTTCTCTTACCCATCGTCCACTGGCACAGCTGTGTGCCTGGGTCCATGGCATATAATTACTGTGAACTAACGCGCTCCTACTAGGATTAAGTTATTTTAACGTCAATACCACAAAACATCTTTAAGGGTCTGATTGAAATGAAACATCATTTCGCTCTCTGGTGTTCTGTCATTTATCTATCCCAAGGTATATATTCCTAGTCACATTCAGTTTGCGTAAGAGCATGACACACTTATTATTTCTATTTAATAGACTAAGTTGATGCGAGAGGTCATTAATATATCATATGTGTCAAATTCTTAAATTCTTAATAGACACTCAATCACTAAATCAATCAATCGATCCAGCAAACATTAATATAGGCAATTGACCAATCAATCACCTGGAGACTCGATCACTTAATAACTCAATCATCCAGTCTCTCATTCAATCACTCAATCATCCAATCTCTCAGTCAATCACTCATTCATTCAATCTCTCACTCAATCACTCAATCATCCAATATCTCACTCAATCACTCAATCATCCAATCTCTCATTCAATCACTCAGTAATCCAATCTCTCACTCAATCACTCATTCATCCAATCTCTCACTCAATCACTCAATCATCCAATCTCTCACTCAATCATCCAATCTCTCACTCAATTACTCATCCATCCAATCTCTCACTCAATCACTCATTCATCCAGTGTAGTGTCCTCTTCGCTGCTATTCTAACTATTTCACATGCAGTTTGAAAGAACAGAATATTCCGTTAATTATAGAGCATATATACATAGAGCATACCGAGCATATTACACCTATTGTATATCGAAGCATTTTTATCCTGAGACGTCCCTGACATCTATGTCAGATTAGGAAACGATGATTTAACTAGTATTGAAGTGGGTTGATGAACAGAGGACAGTTTTACAATGAGAGACTGGGCGCAACTGAGTGGATGTGTTAGTGGCGTGAAAGAGAGGTGATCTGAGTGTCATCATCTGTTTCATTCCTTAGCTGCCTAGATAGTTGTATCTGTCCCTTCTCTTCCCTCTCCAGTACTCTCTCTCTCTCTCTCTCTCTCTCTCTCTCTCTGCTATCTCTCTCCCTCTCCGCCCTCTCTCTCTCTCTCTGTCTGTCTCTCTATCTATCTCTCTATCTCTCTCTCTGTCTCTCCAGTCCTCTCTCTCTCTCTCTCTCTCTTTCTCTCTAGTGTTACCATGAGATATTCTTTATTGTTCTAATATTTTACAACATAATTAGCAATACGGACCTGTATGACAGAACACAAGAAAAGCCATAGAGTGAATTAATAAAATTCAAAAGACTCAGTTGGATGGGACATGTGCTAAGATTGGATGAAAATACTCCAGAAAGACAAGCTCTAAGTTATAGAATAACAAGTAATAAAATGAAACCAGGAATGGGAAATAAATATACTTTAATTAAGGTTAGGGTTAGGGTTATGGTTAGTGACAATATAATAGAGATATAAAACAAATTGACATTAAATATAACCTAGCACAGAGTGATGTCTATGATCTTGCCCAGGACCGGTGTCAGTGGAGACAGAAGGTAAAAGAGGCTGCTCTGGTGTCCAAAAAGTGACGTTACGCAGAGAAAAGAAGAAGAAGAGAATATTTAGCGGGTATGATCTCTGCATTTGTTTCATTTCGCATCCTTTAGTTAAGGCCCTCTTGTTGAAAATTCATAGTCTACCTCTGCTTGGTTTCTATTTGAATCTTTTGGATTCTATTTATGCGATCTCTCTCTCTCATCTCTCTCCTCTCTCTCTCTCTCTCTCTTTCTCTGTTTTTCTCTCTCTCTCTCTCTCTCTGTCTGTCTCCTTCTGCGAGGTTGCCTGTGTTACTGTGTTTTTCTTTCTATAATTTTCATTCACACATATTATTCTTGTCTTCGTGTCGATATCTCTCTGTCACCACCTTGAGATGAATGAGACGTTAAATGTCCATCAATAGTGTTTTGTATGTTAAACACCTGAAAGTAGTTCTGTGTGTCAAGTGCCAAGTGTTAAAGAGAGTTTGTATGTGTGTGTGTGTGTGTGTGTGAGTGTGGTGTGTGGTATGTGTGTGTATGTGTATGGTGTACTATGTGTGTATGGTGTGCTATATGTGTGAGTGTACGTGTGTTCGTTCTTATATGTGATGAGATGTGATACAAGGGAGGAGTTAGAGACGTCAGAGGCACCGGTCGAGTGACATTGTCTTCCTACATCACCAGCAGATATGTCTAGACTATGCATACACATACATACACACATGCATACACATACATATACATACACATACATACACATACATACACATACATACACATACATACACATACATACACATGCATACACATACATACACATACATACACACACATGTCTAGACTCTAGACTCGACACACATACAAGTACTTACAAACACATAGGGGCCTACATGTCTAGACTATGTACATATACAAGTACATAGACATGCATACACATACATGTTTAGACTATTCATACATACTAATACATACACATACATGTACATGCATACAAACACATACATGTCTAGACTAAGCACACATACAAAAATTATACATACATATATACACATGTATAGATACAACATGCATACAAACATTCTACATGCACATGCATAAAAACATACAATATATAAGCCTCATATCTTCGCATAATAGTATTATGTTGTTGCTTACTCACTGCATACAATTTACTAAAATATTCATGAAAGTATCTTGCAATATATTTGCACACAATGACATACAAATCACATACAATCAAGGCTAGAATGTGAGATTATAGAGGAATATGTGTGCATGTGTGCGCCCCGTGTTGTGTCGGAGTTGTTTGAAGAATTGACCAACCGGCGACTGCACGAGTCGTAGAAGGTGACTAAAGCACTGAGATCCACACATACGTCCGAAAGGTCATTCGGTTAGTGAGCGCCTAGGTTCCAGAAATTGGTACAAAAATTTAAATAAATGGAAAGTCTCAAATAGGGGATTGACTGGTGGATGATATGATGTAGGACAGACAGGATTTGAAACAGTCTATTCGTGTCCTGACCCTAGTTAAACTGGGATTCAAAAGAAGAAGAAAAAGAAGATGATGATGTATGCATAATATGTGCGTGTGGCAAAGAGCACACTCATATACATCTACATGGACAAACCGCTACACAATAACAGCAACAAATATGTAATCACAAATGTAATAAACATTACTAGTACATAGCGTTACACACACCTGCATGTATCGTATCTAATACAACATCTAGCACTCAAGACATCAGAATTACTGCTTCTTAGCGCTTGTGGATGCTGTTTGTCTATTGTAACAACTAACTAGTATTATTGGAGAGTGGATGTAAGAGAGTCAATAAATAGTAATATAATAGACATTCACCAGGTGTCAGCAGCAGTTGATCTATTACTGATCAAAAGATTCTGTCAGCGGATATTTAAAACGTTATTAACTCTTATCAACAGATAATTCACCAGATGTCGTGATACAGTTCTTATCAACAGACAATTCACCAGATGTCGTGATACAGTTCTTATCCTTATCAACAGACAATTCACCAGATGTCGTGATACAGTTCTTATCAACAGATAATATTGTAATAAATAAAACGAATTTAGTAGTATAAATATTAGCAGTTAATCACTACAACGGGACAAATGCTAATTATTAAAGATAAAAAAGCTAAGGTTAACGTCTGTTTCATCACTCGAAAGCGATGTCAGTGACGGAAGAGCCTGAACCCCGCACCTACTAATATGCGGTCGAGTATCTTACCGACTTCGCCACTGGCTCCTGATTAACACATATCCAGATGCTTATTTATTACAGATAAATATTAACAGTTAATTACTAAAGAGGGACAGATGCTGATTATTACACAATATTCTGAATGAACGAAGGAATGTTAACAGGAAGTCCTAAAGGAAATCCGGAGGAAGTCAATTAGTCATCAGAGTGAAGATGAAAGAGTCCATGTCAGCGACCCGGAGCTCTGCAGGTACCCAGAGATACTAGAGAGAGAGAGAGAGAGAGAGAGAGAGAGAGAGATACAAGTATCCAGAGATACTAGAGATAGAGAGAGAGAGAGAGACAAGTATCCAGAGATACTAGAGATAGAGAGAGAGATACAAGTATCCAGAGATACTAGAGATAGATAGAGAGAGAGAGAGGGAGAGATAGATAGAGAGAGAGAGAAAGAGAGAGAATAATTAGAAATAAACTAGAGAAATTTGAGAGAAAGAGAAATGAGAGATAAACAGAGAAAGTAGAAATAAACTAGAGAAATTTAAGAGAAAGAGAAATGAGAGATAAACAGAGAAAGTAGAAATAAACTAGAGAAATTTAAGAGAAAGAGAAATGAGAGATAGAACAGAGAAAGTAGAAATAAACTAGGGAAATTTGAGAGAAAGAGAAATGAGAGATAGCACGGAGAAAGTAGAATAAACTAGAGAAATTAGAGAAAGAGAAATAAGAGATAGAGAAGTAAGAGATAAGTTCAACCACATACGAATGTTTATACAATATACTATATGATCTACATGTAGGCTACTTCAACGGGTTGATACTATTACAGTTGAAATAGGATACGACGTGGATATAATATTTATCTACTAAATATCTAAATATCTACATGAAAATCTCTTGATTACAATACAGACCACATCCAAGCAGCCAATCAAAACGTTTGAACTAATAACTGGACACGGAACAGACAGATAGAGTGCATTATTAGGCAGGATTATGACGTGAACACCGCGGCATGACGTTAATGTCATAGTGACAGTCATGCGCTGACTGAATCCAATTCACCAATCCTAATTCCTTGGATATCACACACATCAACATGTGGAATTGTGTACACTGTACACTAAATGTACACCTATGTGCACAAGTGTGCATCAGTGTGTGTTATACATAGCATCATGTGTAGCACACGGCATTACGTGCTGTATATAGTAGGCCTATTGTATGACACACATAGAATTATACGCTACACATAGCATCATGTGTAGCACATAGGATTATGTATTACATATTGACACATGTGATGCTCACATAGGATTATATGTTACACATAGAATTATGTGATGCTTACATAGGATTATGTGTTAAACATAGACACATGTGATGCTCATACAAAGGGGCGGACTGGCCTGGTGAGGGACTGAGGGATCCCTCAGTGGGCCCCCCTCACCCTGTGGACCCCATGGGCCCCTGCAGCAAGAAAATTACATGAAAACAAATTATTATAAATGCTGCAAATGTAAGTTTAAAAAAATACAGGATGGGTATTAAGGTTGTATTGGCACAGAGGAAGGAATGTATACAGTATGCTAATCATAACTTATGATAATAACCACAAATGGTAGAAAGTGCGCACTGGGGGAGGGTTATTTTATAACTTTTCAGCTGGTTATGTTTTGGTGGGCCCCAACTGAAAATTTCCTCAGTGGGCCTTTGGGAGCCAGTCCGCCACTGCTCACACAGGATTATGTGTTACACATAGACACATGTGATGCGCACATAGTAAGCTGAGCGATGCTGGGTTACGCGAGGCTTGATTTCATTTCCATTAAATTTCATTTGTTCCGCATCATGAGTCCCAGAGCATGTGAGCATAATGTCTCTCCTCCATTCATTCATTCATTCATTCATTCATTCATTCATTCATTCATTCAGTCATTCATTCGCTCGTTCGTTCCCTCGTTCGTTCGTTATTTTGTTCGTTCGTTCATTCGTTGGTTCATATATACGAGCCTCTATATCAGGTCATATGAAGCTGGTGAGAGAGATACTGGTTTATGGTGATAGCGGGTCCAAAGGTTAATCGATTAATATCTGCTTGGTGTTAGATCACTTGTGTCCACATCAGCTTCGCTGTGTCTGCAGGATTGAAACGGGTTCCTAGGTAAAGATACAAATATCTGAAGCTAAAGCCAAGCATAACGTCTGTTTCCTTCTCTAAATAGTGTATGTAAGTGACGCGGGGTACCACAGGATTTCAGTTTTTTGTTCATAAAACAAAAATTATAATTAAATTATAGGTGAAAATATCTCGTATATTTAACTGAAGCTTGTAAAGTGAATTCGAAGACCATATTCCTCTGTCACACTATCATAGACCCTCCACAGTATAAGGGCACGCTTATCTAGCGAGGGAGCTTTTATGTCAAGTATTGTAGGTTTTCTACAGGGAATCTGATTTCTTCCATTCACACGGAAAGAAGAAGATGGAGTCGTGTAAGACGAGACTTGACGGCGGCGCAGCGGCGCAGTTACATCGCTGATAAAAGATTTCCTGTCGCTCAGCTGCGCGGCACGACTTTAATTTCTCGTTTAGTTTTATTTGTCAGTCAAACCAACGACGACACACGCCATCTACAGGAGCGTCGAGTAAAGACCGTTGAACCATTGTGACAATTTGTGAGCGTTATACGCATGTGGCATGTACGACATGTGGGAGATATAACTTGTGATAGAGCATGGCATGTGACGGGCATCATATGTGATAGACATAATATGGCTGGAGCCAGTGGCGATAAGATACTCGACCCACGGATCAGTTTGTGCTAGGTTCAAATCCTGCGCTCGTCCGTTCCCGGACATCGCTTTCAACTGGGGAAACTGACGTTAACCTTAGATTTACCAGATTTTTGCATAATATGTGCAAGTAATAGAGAGAGATATGTGTTTATTTCAGCATCAACACCAAATCACTGACAAATACAAATAGAAATAAACATTTTAAAAAATTAAATAAAAAATTTCCAGAAACACAGGGTATCAAACAGTCTTAAGAAACTAAAACAACAGCCGTCAGGGAAGATGATACACATCTTATCTAGCTGACCACCGTCTACAGCCTAAGCTGAGCCTAACGGATGACACTTTTATTTACAAATAATATCTTTATATTGTTTTAATTTAATATTTTATCTTAATTCGTTAAATTGCTTCTCATATACTTTACTATATTACTTATAATTTTCTATATTTCAATATACATTTATTTTCTTCTAATTTACGATAATGTTTTAAACAAATTTGTTTTAAAATTTTCACTTTCTTTACCGCGCTTTCTATCCTAACATTTAAACACCGTTTTATCCTAGAATGTTTTTCCTTTATTTTAATTGGTTGATTTCTTTCTGCTTCACCCACAGAAAGAAATCATTTCCCATTTTTCATGCTCTAGATGTATTTTCATTGCTCTTTCTTTCCATTTATCTTGTTTTAGCCCTCACTACTCCACAAATGACCAACCATTTCACTGGCAGATCCATTGACCATATTTCTTCCTCATGTAAACTCACTTACCATCCTATACCGCATGCCTCCGTTTGTCAATGCCTTGATTCTTTACCTTTGCCATACTTTTCCATATCCTATCTTCACGCTGTTTCACTTAATCTCACTTCTAAAAGACATTTAAATTTCATTTTTTCCTTTCTCTTAATTCTTGCTGGCGATATTGAATTGAATCCTGGCCCTGTTTCTTCCTCTAACTTATCCACTTACTGTCTCAATATTCGATCTGCCACCACAATTACAAAAAATGTAAAGAAACCTGACTTAATACAACAGTACATTCTTGATGAGTCAATTGATCTTCTCTTTTTAACTGAATCATGGTTACCTTCTGACACTCCACCCCCAGTCCTTAACTCTCTTACTCCTCCTGGCTATTCCATTCTGCACATAGGTCGTTCTTCTGGTCGTGGCGGTGGCATTGCTGCTATTTGTAGGTCTTCTTTTTCTGCTTCCCTCGTTAAAAGTTTATCTTTTCCATCTTTGAGCACATGTTGCTTAGGCTTACTTGTGCCTCTAAATCATATCTCTTTCTAACTGTATATAGACCTCCTTGCTTGTCCAAGTCTGACTTCCTTTCTGACTTCTCATCACTTCTTGAGGATATTGCCTCTTTACCGTCTGATCTTATCATTATGGGTTATTTCAATATACATATTGACTCACATATCGATCACTATTCTTCAGCTCTTTCTACTACACTCGAGTCTTTTGGCCTCAAGCAGCATATTTCTTCTCCTACCCATACCTCTGGTCACATCCTTGATCTGTTAATTATCCGTGACATGACTAAGTTGATTGACTTCGGAGTCTCAGAGTTGTCATTGTCTGATCACAGTGCAATTTTCTGCAAATTGCCTGTGGTCATTAACTCCTTTTCTTCTAGAACTATTAAAAGCTATCGTAAACTCTCCTCCATCAATATTTCTTCATTTTCTGCCATTATTATGGCTTCTTCAGTATATTCCAGTCCAACTTCAACTGTTGCGAATTTTACATAACAATTTCACTCTGTGCTTTTATCTTTATTAGACAAGCACGCTCCTCTCTTAACTATTTCTTGTCGCTCCAACCCGAGGAAACCTTTTATTTCTGATGAAATTCTCGTACAAAAATCCTTGCGTTCCAAACTGGAATAAAAATATAGGAGAGATAAGAAAAATCCTCCTGAAATTCAAAACCCCACGATCAAGGCTAACTACGTTAAACAACGTAAGTTAGTTGATCATATGATCTCCTCCGCCAAGAGTTCTTACTTTAAGAACTTGATCTTGCAGAATCAAACCTGCCCCAAAAAACTTTGGGGAACCCTTGATTCACTGCTTGGTCGCACTATCCCTAAGTTTCTTCCAAATTCCAATGCTCCGTCAACTCTTGCCAGCAATTTTCTTAATTTCTTTGATGACAAAATTACCAGACTCTGTTCTTCTATTCCTCCCTGTCCTGAGACTATTTCATATCCGTCTATGCCAAATCCTCCTCTTCTGTTAAATTTTAAACCTGCTTCTCTTGAAGAAATCCGTCATCTTATACTCTGCTCTACCGACTCATCTTGCTCGCTAGATGCCATTCCAACCAAACTACTTAAATCTTGCATTGATGCCCTCCTACCTCCAATTACCCATCTGGTTAATCTTTCACTTTCTGAAGGAATTTTTCCATCTACTTTTAAAAATGATGTTGTTTCTCCTCTGCTTAAAAAGCAATCACTTCCTAAAGATGATCTTTCTAGCTATCGCCCCATTTCCAACTTAAATTTCATTTCCAAAATCTTGGAAAAAATAATCTACACTCGCTTATGCAGCCATCTCGAATCTTTTTCTTCTCTATCTTGTTTCCAATCTGCATATCGAAAGCTTCACTCCACTGAAACTGCCTTACTCAACATTCATAATGAACTTTGCTTAGCCTTAAACTGTCGAAAGGTATCCGTCCTTGTAATCTTTCGGCTGCCTTCGACACCATCGATCATGACATTCTTACCAGTAGACTTAAAACGTGCTTTGGTATCCCTGATTCCGCTTTCTCTCTGATCTCCTCCTATCTTTCTGGTCGCACTCAATCTGTTATTATAGACAATGAAAGCTCCCCTGAACTACCTCTTCTTCGTGGTGTGCCCCAAGGATCTGTACTTGGACCTTTACTTTTTTCCCTCTACACTACCCCACTCAGTTATGTTTCAGATAATGCTTCAATAAAATTTCATTTCTATGCTGATGATACACAGCTGTACATCTCATTTTGTAGCTCAGATTCTGACTTGAAATTACAACACCTTTCTTCTGTTCTTGACAAAGTGTATTCATGGTTTTGCAGTAATCGTCTCTCTGTCAACCCCTCTAAAACCGAATATCTTTTAATCGGCACTCCCCAGCAAAGAACCAAAATTGCCAATTCCTCCATCTATTTTCAAAATCTTGCTCTCACTCCTACTCCCAAAGCTAAAAACCTCGGCGTCATGTTTGATGAAAATCTTGATTTTAAATCTCATATCTCATCTGTCTGTCGTTCATCTTTCTTCCAGATTCGTCAAATCAGACAGATACGGTCATCTCTTGATAAAGATTCATCCATAATTCTTGCCAACTCAATAGTTCATTCTAAACTTGACTACTGCAATTCAGTGCTATATGGTTTGCCTTCTTCTTCTCATGCGTTTGCAAAATACAAAATGCTGCAAAATACAACACAATGCATTTCCGCACAAATGATCATCAATTTTGACTCTAATTAGATAGACAAAGCCTAACAAGAACCCAATCATTTTGAATTTAACGTGTTCAAAATACTCTAGCACGTGTAGTCTGTCGATCCTCGAGGCTTCAGGCCACCTCTAGTTCCCTGCTTAATAACCTTCATTGGCTTCCTGTAGTTCAAAGAATTAAGTATAAAATTGCTCTTTTAACTTTCAAAACACTCCTTTTTGATAAACCTTCTTACCTTTCCGATCTCCTAATCCAATATCAACCTTCTCGTAAGCTTCGTTCTTCTGATACCAAACTGCTCAAAATTCCTAATATTCTCACTTCGTTAGGTAGACGTTCATTTTCTTTCTCCGCTCCTACTGTTTGGAACTCTCTGCCTCATGATCTTCGCTCATGCTCTACTACTTCCACTTTCCGTTGTAAGTTGAAAACACATCTCTTCCCACCATAGATTTTATTTCATCTTGCCTGACTGCTTTTTGATCACCGGACCGGCACTGTTTAGGATCTTTTATTTCTCTTCAGCACATGTTTTTTCAGATCGTTTGGGGTGAATCGATTTGTAGTGACATGTGATGGGGGGACGTCCCTGACATCATCCTTGTATGGGGAAACGGACGTTAAACCTTTATTATTATTATTACAACTATATTAATGTCATGTTTAATGCAAAATCAACTTAAATACACACTTTAGCTAAGCAACAATTCTAGCTGGACATTTACACAAAAGAAACCAAAATGCAGTAATTTAAAAACCATCAAACAATATATATTTGCAACGTTTAGTGAATACTGCTAGGGACCTCGAACTGCGGATATCAGGAGGTATTTGGTTCCAAGAATTGATAAAGTTATAGACATAAGATTTAAAAAATTCTGAAGTTGTTCTAGAACACAAATAATTGGCCTCGGAGAGCCTTATATTATACACAAACGAGGTCTGATTAGCAATAAAAATACATTTTATGGATACTGACATAGTCAGATCGGGGAAATTGATACATTTAAAAACAATCTTAACCAGTATGTAGTTGGAATAACTGAAAAATTGGTAATACATTATAATTCATATAAAGTTGCCTAACATTATGAAACTTATGTTTATTCTGTAAAGTTCTTAGAATACGGTTACATGCAACATGTAAGGGTTGAAGCAACTGTTTGGTTATATTGGCATAAACTTCAATGCCATATTGTGTCCTTGATTTCACCAATGAAAGGTATAAATTTCTACGACAATTCACAGGAATAAAATCTCTATGATTGTATAACATACTATTAAAATTATTAATTGTACAGATTAAAGATTTAATATGATCACCAAAAGTCAAATTTTCATCTAATGGTAACATATTAATGCAGTTATTATCAAGGGATACAGTTATATTGTTAGTTTGAATAAGAGCTTCATCGTCTTTAGTGGGGTAGAACAATACATATGAAGACTTAGAGCAATTTACAGTTAGCTTGTTACTTATAAACCATTTACTTATTTCAGAGCTAGCTAGATTCGCAGAGATAAACAATTCATCAATAGACTTATGCTTAACAAACAAATTAGAATCATCAGCATACAGTTTTATGGACCCAAATGAACAGGCATTATGAATGTCATTCATATAGATTATAAAAAGTAAAGGTCCTAAAATCGAACCTTGAGGAACACCGATACCAACAGATAACACACTAGAAATGCTGTCACCAATTAAGGTGTATTGTTTTCTTCGAGATAAATAAGAGTTAAACCAATCATAGGCAGTACCACGTATTCCATAAAAATGTAATTTGTGAAGCAGAATGTTATGATCAACAGTATCAAAGGCTTTTGAGAGATCTAAAAATATACCAAGTGTCTTGTTTTTATGTTTATGTTCAGTAGATAAAAAATTTACACTAGAGAAAAGAGCATCAGTGGTAGAATGGCCGGATCTAAAACCAAATTGATTTTCATTAAGGATTTCGTACTTATTTAGAAATGTAGTAATGCGTTTATGCATGATTTTCTCAAATATTTTACTTAAATTATTAAGGAGGGAAATTGGTCTATAATTTTCCACTAAGTCATGTTTACCCTTTTTATAGACAGGGATGACCTTGGCTAATTTGAAATTCTCAGGAAAGTAGCCTAATTCAAACGATTTATTAATGTTAAAGATAAGTTGGTTTGCAATGTAATTAGCAGATAATTGTAAAATTTTACTAGATACAGAGTCATTGCCAGTAGAATAACTCTTATTCATGGAGTAAATGAAATTTAAGACTTCACTGTTGGAAGTTGGAGTTAGGAAAATAGAGTGTGGTAGAGCCCTGTTAAGAAAACTCAGATATGATACGTCATTTCGTTGGATCGTTTCTGCTAGCCGTATACTATTTTGTATAGAATATTTATTAAATTCTTCCGCAATGTCCTTGTTATTTCTAATAACACCAGCATTTGTAATTAAGTGATCAATAGTCTGATTATTATATACACCACGGAAACTGGTAATATTATTCAAAGTTCTCCAAATGTTCTTAATTGAATTAAATCTTATGTCTAATTTATTTCTATAATAACATTGACGGAAGCTTTTGATATCCTTAACAAGTATTTTTCAGTAACTCAGATAATTAGTTTTATCAAGAGGTAAGTTAGATTTTTTGAAAGTATGGTATAGATTATTTTTTATTTTAATTCTTGACTTTAACTCTTTAAAGATCCAGGGTTTATCCTTATATGTTTTACGAGAGCACCGAATTAAAGGAAAGCTCAGCTCAGAGGCAGCAATTAAGGAATTTGTTAGATGAGTAACAGCCTGTTCAATATTAATCAAATTATAGATCGGTGTCCAGTCAGTTTTCGAGAGATGATCATGAAAGTTGTTATTGTTTTGAGTGCTATAAATTCTAATGAAAGGGCGATCACAGTAGTTAACTCTTTCATTTTTAGATACCAGTAGTACAACATTGACATATCAGTAATATGTATAAGTAATATGTATAAGTAATATGTATAAGTAATATGTATAAGTAATATGTATAAGTAATATGTATAAGTAATATGTATAAGTAATATGTATAAGTAATATGTATAAGTAATATGTATAAGTAATATGTATAAGTAATATGTATAAGTAATATGTATAAGCAATATGTATAAGTATGTTTCGAATGAAGCACAGGCGCTACACGTTAATAAGAGTTTTGTGAAAAGTAGACGAGTTGTTGAACAAAAGACGTTTGGATAACTTGACGTGAGAATTAATCTTCTATCAAGTCATCGGCACAGCCCATTAAATGGCTATTAAATTAATTATTATATTAAAATATTATTAATTAATCATTAGTGAAATTATTATTATAGTGATTATTAATTAACATTTTAGCCCATTAAAAGGCATTCCGTTGCAGAAAGACTTCTTAAGAATTTCCCAAAGATAAAAAATAATGAAACTTCGTGTTGGTCCCCTAAAGAAATGCGGTGAAAATATAAAAACAGAGGAGAATTTGAATAATGTGAAATGAATAAATGTTTCGAATAAAGTAAACATTTAAATTGAAAGTATTAAGTGCATAAAGTTTTAATTTAGTTATCCTTGAAATGTCCCATCCTAGCTACAGTCTGTCTAAACGGGACGGCTTTATCGGCACGAAATTTCGCCTCTCAGATTTTGACAGTATCTTATTGATCCAATAGATCCGTGCTTCAATCTCGCTATCTTATATATCTTTGAGGTTCCTGCTTCCAACTCAATGCATAACGATATTGCTTCCATTTGCTGGCCTCATAAAATCTGAATTGGTCTTTGGCAATAAAACGAGTTTCAAATCGAACTAAGTGAGATAAAAATATTGCCAGGGTAGCTCTATCTGTGAACTAATCAAACGAATTTGTGCTTATGATAAATAGCAACACAACTAGATCTAAATATATAGAAAGAAAGCAAATAAAGAGAGAGAGAGAGAGAGAGAGAGAGAGAGAGAGAACATAAACAGCAAGAGATAGAGAACGAGAGAGAGAACGAGAGAGATAGTGAGTGAAAGGGAGAGAGCGGGAAAGAGTTAGAAAGAGAAAATGGGCAGACAACCAAAGAGAATAGAGAACCTGGACCACTGAGACAGAGAAACAGACAAACGGGCAGATAGAGAGAATGGTAAGAAGACTGATAAGGAGAGACAAAAATAAAGAGAGAGAGAGAGAGAGAAATAGAGAGACATGGAGAGAGAGAGAGAGAGACAGAGGGAGATTGAGAGAAGTAAACAGAGGGGTACGGAGAGAGATTGAAACAGAGAAACAGAAAGAAACGGAGAGTGAGAGACAGAGACATATAGTGAGAGAAAGCGAGAGAGAGAGAGAGATAAATTAAGATACATGGAGAGAGAGAGAAATACTCTAACAGAAAGAAACAGTGAGAGAAAAAGCAGATAAGACAGACAGAGAGAAAGGCAGAGAGACAGAGATAGACAGAGAGAGAGAGAGAGAGAGAGAGAGATAGGCGTAGTAAGAGCAGTATGGAGATGTGACAGAGATTAAGTCTATCCATCAGAGCAATGTCTCAGCCCCTAGTCCTCCTGATTCCTTATTAAACCTTTGCGCCATGTTGAAAGCAGTCTTAACCCTAACTCTGAGGTCTCTCTCTCACTCTCTCTCTCTCTCTCACTCTCTCTCTCACTCTCTTAGTGCACTGACTACTGGCAGGTCCATGGCATATAACGCCTCCACTCTTCACTCCTCATCTCTCAGGTCTAACAAGTAATGCTTCCTTTCTGCTAGCAAGAGCGGCTTTATCTCAATTTCTTGCTGGAGCCAATGGTGATGTCGGTAAGATACTCGATCGCGGATCAGTATGTGCAAGGTTTAAATCCTGGGCTCGCACGTCACTGACATCGCTTTGGAGTGATGAAACTGACGTTAACAGTAGCCTTACCAGCTTATTAAACTGCTCAAACTGTCTTCTGTTCAATGCTCTGTGTAGGCATTCAGCTGTAAGAACAACAAAACAGAGAACTGAGTAAAGCTGCAATCTCAGCGACTTCTCCAGTACTTTAATAAACACTATGACATGCTGTTTGGAAGTTAAGTTACAGCAACAAACCCTTCATTATTTGTAGCTTTTTATACTCGTTTATGCACACTTGATCTTAATTAGTAAATTTGCATAATTGTTGAATTCAGTATGATTACATTTCTACTGATTAAAATTGAAATATGTAACAAATTATGGATATGTGTGTAGCAACGGATTGCTAATCTCTAGTCAAGAGATGGATCCGATATTCAGTTTATTATTAAATGTTAGTGTATATCACGCTGTTTTCTGGATTTTGGAATTTGCACCGTTTTTGAACCTTCTTTTGCTCGCCGGATTGATTTTGTCTCAATAGTGCTCGATGTTGTCATTGATGACTCTAACCAACTAATTGTTGTTATGAAGCGTTGTAACTGATGATTTAGACTTTAATTAGCCATCTATACGTTAATCTCTAGTGTCTAGTGTTCTAGGCTTTACCAGTGTAGGAATAACGTCACTTATAATTTAATCTCCCTTGTATTCTGGCTCTGTTTAACTTTATAGTTCCTAATTACCGATAAGCTACTTTGTTTTCAGTCTGATATGTGCGATCTTTGGACTGGTTTTCTGTATTTAGGAATTTGCACTGTTTTTGGACCTTCTTTTTGCTCGCCGGCTTGATTTTGTCTCCATAGTGCTCGATGTTGTCGTTGATGACTGTAGCACTCTAATTATTGTTATGATATTAATGGAGCAGACTCGCTGCAAATCTAGGAATGTGAAGCCTCACCTTTACTCACAGCTCTCACATTTACTTTGCTTTAAAGTCTCTGACATTTTCCTCGTCTCCATCTGGAAGTATCGCTAAATAATTGTCCATTACATGAAATCATCCCGTGAAGTATTGTGAGACATTGTAATCTGAGAATGTCGATATGGATTTAGACCAACTGCTGCTATTATGTGACATTATGTGTCACTTGTTTTAGCATTCAATATGTTATTTGTTTTAACATATAATCTGTTATTTGTTGCAACACTCAATGCATTGCTTGCTATTCAATCTGTTAGTTGTTTTAACAATCATTGTGTTGGGAATACTTGTTTTAGAATTCAGTGTGCTATTTATTTTTGCATTCAATGTGTTACTTCTGATTATAGTGATGATGATGATGATGACGATGATGATGATGATGATGATGATGACGATGATGATGATGATGATGATGAGTTGTACTGGTGATGATGATGATGATGATGATGAGTTGTACTGGTGATGATGATGATGATGATGATGAGTTGTACTGGTGATGATGATGATGATGATAATGATGCTAATGATGATGATGATGATGAGTTGTGCTGATGATGATGATGATAATGGTGATGATGATAATGATGCTAATGATGATGATGATGACTTGTGCTGGTGATGATGATGATGATGCCAATGATGATGATGATGATGAGTTGTGCTGGTGATGATGATGATGATGATGATGCTAATGATGATGATGATGATTCTAAAGATTATTAAATAATGTCACTTGCTCTGATCAGTTGCTCTGTTCACAGTTACCCTAGACAAACAAATATCACGCAATTTCTTTATGTCACAGAGAATTAATCACGGATATCATAAACTCTTGCTGGAGCACCTCTTTCTATATTATTGAGGGGAGTAAATGGCAATGTCTATAGGACATCGGACCTCGGATTGGTATATATGGGTTCAAATCTTGGACTCTCCCGTCGCTAATATCACTTTCGAGAGTTGAAATTGATGTTAACATCGGCTTTAAAACCTGCACAACTTTGAGATGATGAAATTAATGTAAAGAACTTTCTAAAGTCAAAACAGCGTCGTGTTCTTTATGACAACAGATTTTTAGGACAGCATATTAAATTTGTTGAGGACATGTTACATGTATATGCAATTTTTAATGCGTTATTTGATGTCTGACGCATGGGATAGCGTTTTTGGTAGTAACTTTTTCTCTATTTTAATCGTTTCTCAGATCAACCACCACTGTCAAATAACCGAATCCACAAATAAATTCCCATATCCATGGGAATACACAAATACACAAATGAAGAAATTCATGAAACATAAACCTGCCCATTTAAGTGTGGACTTGATGTACAACACTCAAGCAGAACTTTGACGCTGAGCACACAGCACTCAGAAACTTTCGTGGTAGAGAGAGAACCAAGGGCTGAGCTGGTGACGTGTTGGTAAGATGTTCAACAGCGAATGAGTAAGTTCAGGGTTCAGGGTAAGTTCAGGGTTCAAATCCAGTAGCCGTCTCGTCACTGATATGCTATCGAGCAGGAAACTGATGCTAAATTTGGTTGTAGCATTTTAGTATCATGAAAACACTATTCAACAATCTTCAGTAAAGGCTAAAAAACTAAGGTTAACGGTAATTTTCTCACTAGAAAGCGATGTCAGTGAAGGACGAGCCCAGGATTTGAACACTGCACACACTGATCCGCGGTCGAGTGTCTGACCGACTTCGCCACTGGCTCCAGTCAGTGATGGCTGACTGTGACACCTCCAGAGATGATCTCATCTCCAAGGTTTCTGCTGGACAGCGATGCGATGTTTTGAATGGACATGACCAGAGGTTGTAGTCTGGAAATAACACGACAGTTATTGCATTCCACATCACACAATGTTTGACCCTGTCTACCCAAAGCTCTGCATCCTATCACACACCCACACGCTCTGCTCTGATGTGCTATGCCTACAGCTCTACGCCTATAACAATGCTATGTAACGCCTATAGCAATCCCATGAAATGCCTGTAGCAATGTTATGTAATCCCTATACAACCCAGTGAAATACCTGTATGTATAGGCATTTCACAGTGTTGCTAAAGGCATTTCAAAACTCTGTTATAGGCATTTCATGGCATTGTTATAGGCATTCTACGGCATTGTTGTAGGCATTTCATAGCATTGTTAGAGGCATTACATGGCATTGTTATAGGTATTTCATGGCATTGTTAAAGGCATTTCAAAAGGCATTACATAGCATTGTTAAAGACATTTCATGGCATTTCTATAGAGTTTCATGACATTACTGTAGGCGTTACATAGCATTGCTCTATGAGTTAAGTCGACTTTGCTGATGAGGTTGATGTCATGCGAATATAAAACTGTCAACCATTCAGGTCATGGCATAAATTCGTCACAGAACTCAAAAGAGCACACACTTTTTAGATCATCTAAATATCTTTCTCCATCATCCTCTCTTTCCATCACTCTCTTTTTCCATCATCCTCTCTTTCCATCACTCTCTTTTCAATATTAAACCTCTATCATCTCTCCCTCTTTCTCACTCTGTCTCTCTCCCTCTGTCACTCACTATCTCTCACTCACTCTGTCTCTTTCTCTCTCTCTGTCTCTCTGTCTCTCTCTCTCTCTCTCTCTCTCACTCACTCTGTCTCTCTCTCCCTCTCTGTCTCTCTCTTAGTCTCTCTCTCTCTCACTCTCTCACTCTCTCTCAGGATTTCTCAGTCAGATTAAGTGCACTCATCACTCAGCTCTCATTAGCTCTGCGCCCTCTGTCGTTACAATCACGTCAATACAATTAGCTGAGCACAGGTGGCGCACTGGTGCAGTGTCATAAGGGCTGCTGCAGCGCAATGTAGAGCACTGTACTGTATGCGTACATCTATCCGTGTGTATATGCATGTATAGGTTAGTGCTGCTGGTGTAGAAGTGTAGAAAAGTGGGTTATAGGAGAAGGTAAGACGAGCGAGAGAGAGAGAGAGAGAGAGAGAGAGAGAGAGAGATGGACATAGAGAGAGAGAGAGAGAGAAAGAAAGAAAAGCGAGAGACAGAGAAAGAGAGACGGAAATGCAGAGAGATATAAAGAGTTAGAGAGAAAGAGAGGGGGAGACCGAGAGAGATACAGAGATAGATAGATAGATAGATAGAGAGAGCGAGAGAGAGAAAGAGAGAGAGAGATAGAGACAGAGACATAGTGAGAAAAAGAGCGAGAGAGTGAAAGAGCGAGAGAGAGAGAGAGAGAGAGGGAGAGTGCGTGTTTGTTTGTTGGAGACGCTACACAACAGATATTATCAGGTCTTCTGTTGTGTGATGAAGAAGGAACATTAGAGTTGAGTGATGTAACAGTGGACTATATTTGTACAACATAGTTGTCATCTCATACAGTATAAAGCGACGTAAAGTTAGATCTGTGTCCAGTGTTCTAACAAGTGGCAGGTCGAAGGTACATATTTATAAAACATTATTTTAAGTCCAGTGGGAGAGTTCTGTTTACCAATCAGTTGAACATGTAATATAATTAATTAGCGGTAAACCCATATGTAATTCTAAAATTTTTTAGCTATTGAGGCAGTTTTCAACGGCCTTCCTCAGTTCTTACGTAGTCTTAAGACTCGTTAATTTTACGGATGGTCTATCGTTTAATGACCCGAACACAACACAGGCATAAACCTGTACTATATTCATTGTACTACACTCCGTGTACTTCATTCACTGTATTACATTAACTGTACTACATTTTAAAGTCTTTGCACTGGCTAAAGATTAAAGAGCGAATCATTTCCAAACAGCTTCGTCAACCTATAAGTCCATCACCATCTCTGGACAAACGTGTATGTCTCACTTGATTAAAGTGATGCAGCCTGCTATTACTCGGTCTTCTAAGTTAATTACTCTTGTGAAACCTAGCTTACCTTCACGCTCTAAGTTATCCAATCGTTCTTTCCAGCATGCTGCACCGCAGATCTGGAATTCTCTTCCATCCAATCTTCGGAAATCTTCATTTGAATCACATCAGCCTTTGGTTTCATATGAGCAGTTCCATAAGCAGTTGAAGACCTATCTTTTCCATCTCTCTTTTCCATCCAGTGTCCATGAGCAACGATCTGCGCCTAAGCCACCTTTTCTTTAACTCCCTTTACTATGGACTGAATTTCTGGATTTTGGAATTTGCACCGTTTTTGGACCTTCTTTTTGCTCGCCGGCTTAATTTTGTCTCAATAGTGCTCGATGTTGTCATTGATGACTGTAGCACTCTAATTGTTGTTGGTGTTGTTACTAAATTCATTAAACTACATGTACATTCACTGTACTACACTCGTGTACTACATTCACTGTACTACACTCGTGTACTACATTCACTGTACTACACGCGTGTACTACATTCGCTGTACAATATTCACTGCACTACATTCACTGTACTGTACTCACTATACTACACTCGTGTACTACATTCACTGTACTACATTCACTGTACTACATTCACTGTACTACACTCGTGTACTACATTCACTGTACTACATGCATACATTGACACACAGTACACGTGTGGTATCTAATGCTAACAGTCAACAATTTATGCGCTAATGGAAATATTTCCGGTAGGTCAAAAAGAAAGAAACTGCATAATGCATTAATATTACGCCATTAACGCTGCCAGTAGGTCTTCTTGCATTTGCTAGATTTTTAATTGAAAATGAAAAATTGTTCATTTAAGTTTTGACGTCTCTAAAAAAAAATTCAGGTCAGAATTTCAGGTGAAAGACAGTTTTATGCCTGTTATAGGTTTTGCGTTATTTGCCTTAGACATCGATAAAAAAAACTAAAGAAACTTATTTCTCGTTGTGATTCATTATTTGACTATTAGTACTAAGAAATACCCTAAATTAGATAAATTATTTTTGAAAAGTTAGTTAAATCTAAGGATTGCGTTCTCGAAGTAGGCCTAATAGGCCTACGTGCCTACGTATACGTATATGCCTTCCCCAGGTATGTCGAAATATTCTGCATAACTTTGCCCTTCTGATTGTCATTACTTGTTGATCTTGAACGTGTCAAATATTATACGATAATTGAAAACCTCGTTGAAATGATTCACACGATATACAGCCGTTAATAATTGTCATAGCAGATTTGGATTAGTGTCTACTTCTTTAGTATGTCGACTTAGTATTTCTACGCAGGAGAAATATAATCATTCCGAACAACGTCTGTCAACACCGCAGATGTCTTTTTATTACTACGCCACTACACTAGCGCATCTCGACACAGTGGTGCCTAGTCCTACCCAATGTTCAGCCTACATCAACCTCGTCGTGCCGCTACTGGACGACTGCCTCAAAGGCGACAGTGGAGGCAACAAGAGCTTCGATACACTAGTGGAAATCTCTAATTTAGAGGCGAGCAGATATTTTCTAAGCTCTATCGCATCCCCGGCTGTTTGTATGTTTGGTATTATAGGTAACCTACTCAACCTGATCGTACTGACGAGGAAACAGCTACAGCGCTCTATGGACCGCATGGAGAGATCTGTGACCACTGGATTGGTCGCTCTGGCCGCATCTGATCTCATCTTCTGCATCCTTACCATGACCGAAGGTCTCTTTCCCAAAAATAATCTTTTCTCCCCATTGGATAATAAATTCGTTCTCTATTTCAAGATCTATCAGGAGGGTTTGATAAACATATTTACACTGGGCAGCACTTGGTTGACAGTTATCATGGCCCTGGGTAGATATGTAGGAATATGTCACCCTCTCCACGCCAGGGGCTTCATCAACAATCGCGCAACACGCCTTTCGGTGGTCTTTATATTCCTCGCCTCCATTCTTCTCAACCTTCCTCGATTCTGGCACTACCACGCTCAAACCACTCCATGCGGAGGTCTCATCGAGTCCCTTACCAGCCTCCCCCGCTCTGTGGAAGGGATTTCTATCCACAGGCTCAACATCTCCTGCGAGTGCAACTACTTCCACAAACAACCGACGAGGTTCTATCAGGACCACGCCACGTGGTTTGTGTTTGTGCACGGGATCATCTGTTCTATCCTTGGCGTGTTTCTACCTCTTATCATCCTCACTGTCTGTAACGTCTGTCTAGTCAGAGCGCTTCGTCGCTCCTACCGCATGCAGGCGCTCTACCGAGCCAACAAACCCACAGACTCCGGTCACCGCATCACGCCCACTCTCATAGCCATCATCGTTCTCTTCACCCTGCTAGCCACACCGGCTGATCTCGTTAACTTCGCTCGCCTCACGGCTGATTACCGCACTCAGGAGCTGGCCACTGATGTCACAAACTTTCTCCTCACTATCAACTACTCAGCAAACTTTGTTCTGTACTGCCTCGTCAGCTCTCAATTCCGCCGTACCACGAGGAACCTGCTGACGTGCCGGTGGTACGGTGGTACGCGTGGTACGAGACTGGTGGGGTACGGGGAGAGCAGTGGACAGTGTAGGAGTGGGGCAGTGGTGGGGAGAAGTGTGTTGACGAGGAGAGGCAGTGCGCCCTCGCTTCTCTGTAATTTCTACGAGAATGAGTTAGTGCCGGTTAATACGTCGCCTTCTCCATCGAAACAGCAAAAACAACAACATTAGCTACAATATCAATAACAGCATCAGCAACAACAATGCATCAGAGACGTCACAAATATCTTGACGATTATTCAAAATCTACTAATGGTAGTTGGAAATTAGTACAAATATTATGAAGAATTATTCTTTTGCGACTTGACTCTAATTTGTGAAAAGGTACGATTTGTGAACAACTTATATGTGATCCTAGTTGTGCCCTGGACCAGCTATCACTAGTTCTCTGAGAGAGAGAGAGAGAGAGAGAGAGAGAGAGAAATCAAGACAGGAAAAAACACAGGAAATCAAGTCGCTTATAGGCTTCGTTATGCTGTAGTGCATGCGTTAAGACGTAAATTATTTTGGGGTCGATTGTCTCTCGTTGTTTCATATCGCAATAAATATTCATATATACTTAGCAGCACGTGATGATCGCATTAGTCCTGTTTATCTGCATTCTGTCCATGCTGCTCCTTGCTGCTTCGTGGTGCTCCGTGCTGCTCCATGCAGCTCCGTGCTGCTCCATACTGCTCCGTGATGAGCCGTCTGCGCCGTGCTATGCCGTGCTGCTCCGTGCTGCGCCGAGCTGCGCCGTGATGCGCCGTGCGCTATGCGTATTGGTCTTCTGCATGCTATAGTTATAAATGAGTCTGCTATACATGTATATTCTTATAGTCTCTCTCTCTTCCTCTTATCTCTCTCTATCTCTCTCTCTCTCTCTCTTTCTCTCGCTCTTCTTGGACAATTGCAGGCCCTAGGCGTTTTTTAAGTTTACCGCTTATCTCTGTTTCTATTTTTACAACCACCTAGGAATTCGTGTTCAAATTATCCCACATCAACTACCTCGATCTTCCTCTAGGGATAATATCGTCTACTTCTTAAGCTGTATTCGTTGCAGATACCGGATAACCACGTGACCTGCACAATTAAGAGCTGTCGTTCTTCGATGTAGGCATAAACCGCAACCACTGCGATAATCTCTAAACTGAATTCTAGTAATAGGCGAGCAAGAGATTAGGTTGGGCCCTTGACTAATTACTGACAGTGATGTAAGGGGCGAGTAAGTGAACTCACTGACACCAGAAGATCGGGAGGACAACGAGAAATAACCTCAGAGTTAAAGGATCGTCTTTACTAAATATTTCATCAAGGTTATCAGTAAATACAATAGACCTACTATGTTCAGTCTGATGGAAGCGCCTGGGATAAAGTTAAGTCCAAGTTGTTCTCTATTAGACTCCAAAATTTCTAAACAATTTTTATATAGGAATTTCTACTTTGGACACAGCATGGAACAGGGCCGGTCAATATTATGTCATTTTTAATTAATGAAATATTTACCTTTGTTTGCATCGTTCCAAAGAATAATATTAAATTAATTATAAAAATTAAATATCAATTAGAACAAATAATACAGATATTTAATTTAAATTTAATACGTCTAAC
Source organism: Enchytraeus crypticus (assembly GCA_905160935.1). Classification (NCBI taxonomy): domain Eukaryota; kingdom Metazoa; phylum Annelida; class Clitellata; order Enchytraeida; family Enchytraeidae; genus Enchytraeus; species Enchytraeus crypticus. The sequence continues at coordinate 1,655,397 of CAJHZI010000449.1, read as the reverse complement.
AGCAAACATTTTGTCTCGTAAGTAAATGAAGAATTCAGTAAAAACGAGAACTGCTTTCACAAAACCCCGCAGTATAAATCGTCCATTCCACTGTAGAAGCTTTTTCATTCACGGGCGAGCTTTCTTCAGTCAGTCATCAAAAGATTTCAAAGGGTCAGAAATTGTGAGTCTTTGTGGAGAGAAATAATGGAGAGAAGATGAGGGGGTATGAGGGAGGGGGGGGGTAAGTACAATGAGGTGGAATGAAATACTCGCTTCTTCTCGAAAGATTTCAATCTTTTTAACCAGCATAGAGTTACTAAAAATAGTGAAGGGATTTAGTGAGTGGATGAGTGGGTGAGTGAGTGAGTGAGTGAGTGGGTGAGTGAGTGAGTTAGTGAGTGAGTGAATAGGTGGGGCAGTGACTGAGTGGGTGAGTGACTAAGTGAGTGAGTGAATGAGTGAGTGAGTGAGTGAGTGACTGAGTGTGTGAGTGAATGAATGAGTGAGTGAGTGAGTTAGTGAGTGAGTGAATAGGTGGGGCAGTGACTGAGTGGGTGAGTGAGAGGAGCTATTGAGACAGCGAGGGAGAGAAATGTTGATAATATTTTCCTACAATTGTTTGCTGTTGTTCCGAATGAACGAGAAATCTGTGAATTACCGCAGACAATAGAGAACAAAGCATTTAAAATAGAATTTCAATATCAAAGCAGCCGTTACAGTACCAGTCTACATGCGGAGTTGTACTGTACCGTAGTATTCTGAACATCTCATTGTGCCGGTACAGTACCAGTCTACATGCGGTGTTGTACTGTACCGTAGTCTTCTGAACATCTCGTTGTGCCGGTACAGTACCAGTCTACATGCGGTGTAACCTTTACTGGAGTCAGTGACGACGTCGGTAAAATCCTCGATCGCGGATCAGTATGTGTGGGGTTCAAATCTTGGGCTCTCCCGTCACTGTCATCGCTTTCGAGTGAGGAAACTGACGTTAACATTAGATATTTTGTTAGTTCTGTACATACCGTTGTAAACCTACAGGCACGACTTCGCCTTACTTTAAACCGCGATTTTAATAACGGAGTATCAAATTATGATCCGTAGTTTAAACCATCGTTAAGATAAACCTACGCTATATCTCGCAAGTGAATACGGCCATTATTTAGTGATACGTTTGTTAATTTGATCCTTGGTATTCCAATAGAAGGAGCAACAAAGAAAGACAAAACGGGTTATTGTGCTAGATGAAGGGAGATAGTGACAGGGAGAGAGAGAAAGAGAGAAGGAGCGTGAATAAGACAGATGAAAAGAAAATAGGACGTGTTTGTTTTACAGAGACATTTACAGGACGATGATCTTAGATTCATTTACCAGGGCGGGGTTTAGTGTAGCACGGCTACACCTTCAGTCTGTCACAATTGATTACAGAACCCGCGTCGTGGTGCCGCTGTAAACAAAATCTTCTGAATTACTTAGAGAGAGAGAGAAAGAGAGAGAGAGAGAGAGAGAGAGTGAGATAGAGAGAGAGATGTGTGTGAGAGCGAGAGAGAGGGAGAGAGAGGGAGAGAAAAAAGAGAGAGGGAGAGAGTGAGAGTGAGGGAGAGAGTAAGATAGAGAGAGAGAGAGAGAGTGAGAGAGAGATAGATAGATAGAAGCAAGAGAGAGGTGAGAAAGAGAGAGACAAAGAGAGAGAGAGAGAGACAGAAGAGAGAGAGAGAGAAATGAGAGAGAGAAGAAAAGCTTGAATCTTTATTTACTCTACTACGCCACAGATGGCAACGATTAGATTTTCGACAACTTCTTCACGGCGTCACCTCCCGAAATGTTCTACTGGAATGTGGAGAATAGAAAAGAAGCCGGAAGTACATATATCATAGAAAACTTCCAACAATCCCGCATTAGACGATTATAAACCTCTTCTTCCTTTCTCTGCGTAACGTCACTTTGTGGACACCAGAGCAGCCTCTTTTAATTTCTGTCTCCACTGACACCGGTCCTGGACAAGATCATACACATCACTCTGTGCTAGGTTATAGTTAGTATCTATTTGTCCTATATCTTTATTATATTGTTAATTAAAGTATATTTATTTCCCATACTTAGTTTCATTTTATTATGTTATTCTATAATTTAGAGCTTTTCTTACTGGAGTATTAATTATAAATCACGCTGATAGATGAAAGCTTACAGCGTCATCTGTTCCACAGTCAGAGACTTAACCTATCATGCCACAGGCTCATTCACAACCACCAGATGTTGATGAATTAATACAGGATAAATGAATGAGATGCTGATGAATTAGCGCTGAATTGATGAATAGAGGCTGTTGATGAATTAGAGCTGAATTGATGAATAGAGGCTGTTGATGAATTAGAGTTGAATTGATGAATAGAGGCTGTTGATGAATTAGAGCTGAATTGATGAATAGAGGCTGGTGATAAATTAGCGCTGAATTGATTAATAGAGGCTGGTGATGAATTAGCGCTGAATTGATGAATTAGCAGTGAATTGAGACAGAAGTGAATTCACCGGTCGCGCTTAATTCACTTAACTCCGAAGCAACGCCGCATCTCATCAGTTCTGTTGATGGGAGGGGGGGATGACTCAACAGAAAGTTAGTTTAGTATCTATTTATTGGGAACTGCACTGAAATGTTAAGTCGAAAATTTTAAATCATTAAATATCATTTAAGATGATAATTGTTAGATTTAAACGTCGGTTTCTCTTTAGAAGTCACTCGATTAGTTTTCAGTTTGCTGCTCATAATGATAAGCTTTACTTGTAAGAGGAAGCACAACTTCTAGAACAACGGTTCCATCATCCTAGAGTCTCTGTGCAATCTAGTCCATCTGTCCTTTATATATATATATATATATATATACTGTATACATATATTTATTATAAGTGCACAGGGGCTA